>JBBPBX010033285.1:0-33353 GCA_038048925.1 Garcialebias charrua | reverse complement strand
AAGGACCTGAAAGGTTGAGTTTATCAAAAATCCTCAGGAAAACACTCCAAAAGAAAACAGATAATCTATGACACAGCGGCGGCTCCAGAAATATTTTTCTGCAGGTGCTAAGGGGGGGCTAAGCATTTTACCGAGGATGCTATGAAGGATAATTTGTTCTTTCACTTCTCAAGGTCAATGTGTGTCATTCACATCACATGTGGTACATAAGGTGGAACAAAACTATGGACAGGGTCCCAGTTACATCCAACAAAAAATACAAATTGTAAAGAAAAACAGTAAAAAAGATCTGAGACATGAAATAAGAAATACACTAAACTAAAAATACACTAAGCACTACTAGTATGAAACAATGCGCCAAACAACAGCAGCACGAACATGAGTCTGTGTGAGCAGGGGCCTCATGTATCAAAAACCTGCGTGGATTTCCTACTGAAAAGTGACGTACGGTGAAATCCAGAAAAGTGTCTACGCACAAAAAGATCCAGATTTATCAAACTGTGCGTACACCTGAATCCACGCACATTCCTTTTGTACATCACAATTGACGTGGAACTGAGCGCACGTGAGACACCTCCCCTGACACGCCTACATTTACATATGTTAAACAGATGCAAATTACTTCCTGCATGTGTGAAGGACATGTTTGTTTGATCCCTGCGCGATCAGAAATGATTTCTAGATTCGGGAAAATAATGAATTCAATATAATATGAGTGAGGACAAACATCCTAAGTAAGAATAGTAATAAAATGTGTTCATCATGCAAAGAACGAGTGATTGTCGGTATTTGTGTGCGCGCGCACCCTGCTGTGGTGCGCGAACCGGCTCATTCATTCATTCTGTGTGGAAATATTAACTTTGCGCACGAGTTTATTACCATTATTACTGTAAACACAGAGGAACTTACTTGGATGTTTGCTAGAACATAGATCTTTGTTTATGTAGATGATGTGAAGAAACGAGTCTGTGCGTCTTGGTGGAGACTTTTCATGACATGATGTTGGAGTCTCCAGACGCAGCGCGCGCCCCGCAGCCCTGTGCGCAGTCTGTCTGTGAAGCTTTTGCTCTCCTACAAGTTATATAAGGTGTACTTTCACGTGTCATTTTGGAGAAATCTACAATAAACGCAGATAATGAAACACCTCCAGCTGCCGTGTCGACACCGGTGAGGGTGCGCGCGCGCTCCAAGCGCGACCACTCAGCCTTTGGAATCGATGAGACCATTGGACATGATCCGGCTTTGTGTGGACTGGACTGCACAGTCCCGATCGACCTGCAGCTCCCTCTGTGGAACAGTTTGACCGCTGCTTCTGTATGCACGCGTGATGCACGGCTCCCCAGAGCGCAGCAGTAGTGCCAAACTGGAAAATTATTATTTCTGAAAACGGCTGATAAGCCATATCCTAGATCGGAAAACTATATCTGTTTCTAAATAAATGCTCTGCGTGTTACACTATTTATTATAACCTCCAGTAAGGCTGAATGAATCCGTTCCTGTTAAATTTATTTTTGGCACAACGTTGCGCGTCCTTTATTTCACTGCGTCATGTGGATGTAATACTTGTTAATCGTGTGTTTGGAGGGAATATTAATCATTTTCACATCTTGAACTGTTAATAATAATAATAATAATAATAATAATAATAATGAATTCAATTTATAACGCACTTTTCATTAATGGAAATCTCAAAGTGCTACAAGGTGCAACATATTTGAATGTCAATAAGACAAATAATAAAACAATTAAAATCAACAACAGTATCAACTCAGATCAAAAGTAGAATCATGAGGAGTAAAGTATGCTCGGTTGAAAAGAAAGGTCTTCAAGCCGCTCTTAAAGTCAACCACAGACTGTGGGGCTTCAGTTTCTCTGAAACACCTGTAAGTGTCGCCAAAGGAACAAGAACCACAGAAACGTGCGTACGCCTGCTCGGGAGCTTGCGTGGATATGTACCTGGATGCGCATATATTCACGTTCAGTTCAGTTTTGATACATACGGGCTTTTGCGTGGAAAGTGACGTGCGCAATGTTTTTGTGCGCACGCATGGTTGATACATGAGGCCCCAGATGAGGACGAGTGAACACAGCAACATGAAATAGATCAGCAGCATGAGATCAGCAGCACATAACCAAATGGTATTACAGTGATTTGTTTTCACTGATAATTCAGACTAGGGGTTCATGAGTTTAAAACTTTTTCACAGTACAGTACTGTAGCTAGCGCATGCAAACATGTGCATTCTCAAAAATGGTAAAGTTGTGGAGAACTGTTATGTCAGGCCTCTGGATCGCGTGGACATCGGGGGTAGTTCCCTTGGATTGGCAGACTGGGGTGGTGGTTCCCCTATTCAAAAAGGGGGACCGTAGGGTGTGTTCCAACTATAGGGGGATCACACTCTTAAGCCTCCCTGGTAAGGTCTATTCAGGGGTTCTGGAGAGGAGGGTCCGTCGGATAGTCGAACCTCGGATTCAGGAGGAGCAGTGTGGTTTTCGTCCTGGTCGTGGAACACTAGACCAGCTCTACACCCTCAACAGGGTCCTGGAGGGTGCGTGGGAGTTTGCCCAACCAGTTTACATGTGCTTTGTGGACTTGGAAAAGGCATTCGACCGCGTCCCTCGGGGGCTTCTGTGGGGGGTACTCCGGGAGTATGGGGTACCAGGCCCTTTGATACGGGCTGTTAGGTCCCTGTACGACCGGTGTCAGAGCTTGGTCCGCATCGCTGGCAGTAAGTCAGGCTCGTTTCCTGTGAGAGTTGGACTCCGCCAAGGTTGCCCTTTGTCACCGATTCTGTTCATAACTTTTATGGACAGAATTTCTAGGCGCAGCCAAGGTGTTGAGAGGATCCGTTTTGGTGGCCTTAGAATCGCTTCTCTGTTTTTTGCAGATGATGTGGTCCTATTGGCTTCATCAGTTCGTGATCTACAGCTTTCGCTGGAGCGGTTTGCAGCTGAATGTGATGCGGCCGGGATGAGGATCAGTTCCTCCAAATCCGAGGCCATGGTCTTGAGCCGGAAAAGGGTAGCATGCCCTCTCCGGGTCGGGGAGGAGGTCCTGCCCCAAGTGGAGGAGTTTAAGTATCTCGGGGTCTTGTTCACGAATGAGGGAAAACTGGAGCGTGAGATTGATAGGCGGATAGGTGCAGCGTCCGCAGTGAAGCGGGCGCTGTACCAGTCTGTCGAGGTGAAGAGAGAGCTGAGTCAAAAGGCAAAGCTCTCAATTTACCGATCGATCTACGTTCCCACCCTCATCTATGGTCATGAGCTCTGGGTTATGACCGAAAGAACGAGATCTCGGATACAAGCGGCTGAAATGAGTTTTCTCCGCAGGGTGTCTGGACTCTCCCTTAGAGATAGGGTGAGAAGCTCAGTCATCCGGGAGGGACTCGGAGTAGAGCCGCTGCTTCTCCACATCGAGAGGAGCCAGTTGAGGTGGCTCGGGCATCTGGTTAGGATGCCTCCTGGACGCCTCCCTGGTGAGGTGTTCCGGGCATGTCCCACCGGGAGGAGACCCAGAGGAAGACCCAGGACACGCTGGAGGGACTATGTTTCTCGGCTGGCCTGGGAACGCCTTGGGATTCCCCCAGAGGAGCTGCTCCAAGTGGCTGGGGAGAGGGAAGTCCTGGCCTCCCTACTTAGGCTGCTACCCCCGCGACCCGACCCCGGATAAGCGGACAAAAATGGATGGATGGATGGATACATTTGTAAACCTGATTGTAGGAGTCCTGCCTTCCCCTCCAGCATCCTCAAGCAGCAGCTAATCAGCTGATTAGCTACACCTGCACCTGCCTCCTAGACCTCCACCTCCTGCTCTACCACAACCAGATGTTCAGCCAACGCTCGAACATTAGATTACCTTGGGTAATATTGTCACAGCCTCTGGTTCTTAGTTTTGACTCGTCTGCACTAACCTGCTTGCCTTTGCCCGTCTGTTCAGCTCCTGCTCCGTCCTGCTTGCCCGCTCGTCTCTAAGGCTGCGTCTGGTTGCCAACCCTGCACACCAAACCCATAATTAAGGACTTCATTCTGGACATCTTCACCACTCTTCAACTTCATCTGTACTCACCCACTGGACCCACAGTCTCTCTGGACCTCGCCCTCCGTAAACCCATTACTCCGACGCCACCTGCAAACAAATTCTACAGTAAGGACAAATACTTCTATCAGCACAATTGTCATAAAGAATCATTTGGACCTCAGGATATTCACCGCCTCCCCTCTTCTCTCCACAGCCCATTCCAGTTCCTGCACTGTAAATAAAAAGATCACTTTTGTACTCGCTTGTCCTCGTGTTCTTTGGTCTGCCATTTGGGGTCATATTCAGCAAACATCATGTTACTGAATATCTCCCACCCACAGCATATTACTGAATTAACTCACTTTGCTCTCTACAGAGACTGAGGAACAGCTTCTACCCTGAGGCTGTTAGACTCATGAATCTCTAACCAGAAGAATCACTGTGAAATATCACATGTTGCTGCTGTTCTGTTTCATGTTGCTGCTGACAAAAAAATCTGTTTCATGTTGCTGTGTTCATCCGTGTTCATCTGCTCATACAGACTCATGTTCGTGCTGCTGTTTGGAGTAATGTTTTCTATTATATTAGTGCTTAGTGTATTTTTAGTTGATGTTTTTCTTAGTTCATATCTTAGATGTTATTACTGTTTTTACTTTTACTTTTTATTGTTGGATGTAACTGGGACCCTGTGTACATAATCTTGTTTCATCACATGTACAACGTGTGGTGCAAATGACAATAAAGATTCTCTGACTCTGACTCTCTGATTTAGGGCTTTTTCAATTATGCTAAATATGAAAGGGTGGGTTTTGGCACCTTTCTCTTCCATATAAATAATAAAATATTGGGCATGGACAATATTAATTTTTCCTGGTAGTCAAGAGAATAGGAATGGCTATTAGTCAGCTTTCTAATTATTTAACATATAACAATTTATTTTATGAGTATATGTGTACATTTAATAGCAACAATTCAAATTCACATTCACTTGTAAAGATGTAGACTACTGTAGGTCTCCTCACTTTTTCATAATACAGAACTACTATGATGAAAAACATTTTTAAAACCTTCATCATGTATTTACTGGTAGCTTTTCTCACCTCTGTAGCTGACTGTCCTCTGACGTTCACCAGAGTCCAGTGTGCAGCATTTCTTGGCCATCTGGGATACACTGTGTTCTCCAGAGTCTCTAAACAGGACATGAGAACAGTGTTCATCTTTAGTCACCAGGTAAAATAACAAGAAATGTGAAGTACCAGTAGTTCAATCATAAGACATTAACATAATATCAGTAATATTAAGTATCTAATCTCATTTTAACTTTTTTAATACAACAAATAATAATATCCGGGTTATTTCAATTTCATTCATTCATTCAAGTTTATTTGAACAAGGACAGCACAATAAAAATGTTACATGCTAAAAATGAAGCAACCATTGTCTTGTCAATTGCATCCCATCCACAGTGATCTTTATAATATTAAATTCAAATAATTATATAATCACTGTTTCATAACATGAAAAATTCAAACTATTTAATGTTTAAATCTTTCTGCTACTTGGTTTCTTTAAGTTTACAGTGTATTTGAAACAACAGCACAACTTATAATGAAACTAAAGTTTAACTAAACTAAACTAAAACTAAAATTTATTTATTCATTCAGATTTATTCATCAGAAAATTTGCAACTGCTGCTGCAAAACGAAACGACACAAAAATAAGTTAACACAGACACATCTGAGGAGTAAAACATGTCATGAGCTGAAGACGGACACACAGGAGTCGTCTTCACTCGGGTAATAACTAGCAACTTTTATAATGTTGTACAGTACGATAAGCACAGCTAGTAGCTTAGCTACTGTGTGACTGACCGCAACACACACACACACGACACCACGTCACGCACACAGATGAGATCAGCTCAAACTTTGCTCATGTGCGCTTCATTAAACTCACTTAAGTGTATGGTGAACGTCGTTAAATGTATTTGAGTGTAAGAGAGTACTAAACTTCCAGCTTGTGGTTCTTGTTGCAGCTGCAGAGGTACTACGAGCGCTACCTGCGTGCTGAGAGCTTCAGGAAAGCTCTGGTGTACCAGAAGCGTTACCTGCTGCTGCTGCTGCTGCTGCTGCTGGGAGGATTCCAGATGTGAGCAGGCGACTCTGTGTCTCATTGCTCGCATGGGAGCAAGACCCTCAACCCCTCTCACAGCTCAGCGCAAACCCCTCGGGCGATTCAGGGCCATTGTTCGAGTTGTCATTGCAGTGTCAAGGTAGCATTAGAACATAAACACTCGCAAGCTTGACTTTGTGTATAAATCAAACAAACTTTAAACTTTTTTGTTTGTTTTTTGAATGAGGTTCCTGACCAGGAAATGGCAAAGAGCAATTAGAAGATTTCCTTTATCTGGGAAGACTAATGGACATGTTCCTGGCCAGTTCTGTTTATTGGACTTTTAGAAATCATTTTACTGTGTATGAAGGAGTCAGTATTTTTATTGCCATGTCTTTAGCAGGATTTAAAGCTGAAGTTTTTAAGGCAGCAGCAGCCGAGATCGTACTCTGATGACTCAACACAAAACAGAGACAACGGTGCCCAGAAAGGCACTGTGTCATCTCTTGTTCCACCCAGCAAGTCATCTTTCAGGGTGCACACGAGGTTTGTCCACATTTCATCAGACTGATTCATTGAGAGTTTAGTTGCATCCCTCCTTCAGTGAGTTTTCTTCTCCCTTCAGGTCGCACTCCAGCTCCACGCTGGCCTCGGTACATTCCAGTGGAACAGCTCAGGATCCAGAGCGATCCCTAACAGAATACATCCATCATCTAGAGAAAGTGCAGCAGCGTCTGGGGGGAGCCAGACAAGGTGTGCAGAATTAGAATTCAATCCTTTTTATAATGTATAACCACTCATCATCCAGCCCGTATACACAATAAATGGTTTGACACAAGCTTTAGTGCACGATTGCTCACTGTCATTTTGATTTTCACTGTAGCTTCATTAATATTTACAAATGACACCTGGGGGTAAATTGTTGATTTAATATTTTTCTGTGTTTGAATCCATTTAGGTTCGTCTGACCTGAAGATATTTCAACCACTCAAACTAAATTTTATTTTTTAACCTGAGCTGACCAAGCCTCGCCTTCTTGATAGAAAGTTCACATCACACTTGTTTTCATGTGATGTTTTTTTTAATTAATGTATAAAGTATTTTAAAATCCTTTCATGTCTCGGATCTTTTTTACTGTTTTTCTTTACCATTTGTATTTGTGTTGGATGTAACTGGGACCCTGTCCATAGTTTCGTTCCACCTTATGTACCACATGTGATGTGAATGACACATTGACCTTGAGAACTGAAAGAACAAATGATCCTTCATAGCATCCTCAGTAAAATGCTTAGCCCCCCCCCACTAGCACCTGCAGAAAAATGTCTTTGGAGCCGCCACCGGTCACATGGGAACTATGTGCGCTCAAATAGATTTTCACTCTTTAATTATCCGGAATCACAATACAAACAGACTTGTTCATATCACCAGTGCACAATAACAGTCTAGGAGTCTGATCTATGAACTAAGCTGTGCAAATGTATTATAAAAGAGTAACTGTGCACAGTTTATGTGATTATAAATTATAATTATAAATTTTATGGTTATAAAAAAATTGTATTGTGTATGAAAAAAATAGAGTAATTGACAATTTGGTCCAAAAAAACCTCAGACAGCAGCCTGCACCCTTTCGGGACCTTCGCACACCACTCACCTCATGACAATGAGCAGGTGCAAGGGCAGGCCAGATTAGACTATGCTTCTGTACCATTTGTTCACGCTTCACGGGCTGTCATACCGCCACAGCGCCGGATTGAGGATCTTCCTCGAAATGGGTGAACAATGGACACGGACGGACAGTCTACTCTGCCTCCAGCTGACCTACCTTCAGTCGCTTGGAGACGGCCACGCAGGATGCCATCTGATTATAAGGTGATGACGCTCATCGTCTTTTATGTGGGTCTGACCCACTACGGTTTTCACTCACGGTTGCTATGTGGAAAAATTCTGGCTTCAAATTCAATATAGCCTGAAATTATTATAAAAAACAGAAAGACTGAATAGTTTTGCACAGCTTAAATTCTTGTTTTTTTGTTTTGTTTTGTTTTTTTAGCTGTTTTAGCAATTGAAGAACGTGATGCATGATGGGAAATCATCCGGCTGCATGACGTCATCATCTGCTCTTCGGCTTTCATGTTTCCACGTAGGGACAACGTAGGGACAATATATATATATATATATATATATATATATATATATATATATATGAAGTAGCTTAATGTATATTGTATTAGAGTTAGAAAAATTAGAAAGAGTTACTCATTTTTTTCTGTTACTTGAAGATTATTATTGTTTGAACTAAATGTTTGAAAAAAGAGGCAGATATAATAAGATTTTTTCTTCTTTCTGCTACCTTTCATTTTATATTTTGTATTCTTATCGTTTATGGGATTGTTTTGTATTGTGTTTTAAAATGAATAAATTTTATTTAAAAAAATGTTTTTAGTGTATTTGACACTGTTATGCAATCATAAAAGAGACAGACTCGAGATGTGTCTGCAGATAGTGTGTCTGTTCTTGCCATTGCTGTAATTGCACGGTCTGTCCACTATTCGTCACTGTGGTTGAACAGTCAAAAATTATTATTAAATTGTGTGTGTGTGTTTGTTTCTTTTTGTTTGTTTTTTTGGTCACCAAAACAAATAAACACATTTTTAAACTGTTGTCAGGAATACATTTTGCCAGAAGCTTCATTTTTTCCTCCATGGTAATTATATTGAAATATTTGGCACAAACTTGACGTTGAGGCTGCTAATAAATCACCTATAATTCATTTTGGATTGTTTATATTAGTGAGGTTTACAGTCTGGAAGTTACATTGGCTGTGCAAAAGTCTAAAGTTTAATTATCAGCTGAAGTATAATGTATGTCTCAAAAATATCATAAAACAAAGTAAAAATCTGGCTCCTTGGAAACAAATCACTAAAACAAATGAGGAGTGAACAACAAAAAAGTTAAATCATGTCATCTGGACCAGTTTCTTCCAAAACATTTTTTATCATCATACACAATAATCAAATGTTTTAGGCCAGATGACCAACTTGCTACTCACAGAAACAGCCTGAGGACAGCCAAGACCAAAGTGGCTCAGAAAAAGATTTGTAAGCTCAACAGTCCATTTAGAAACAACAAAAAGGTTTGTGTCATCTACACAAAAAAGAACCATTTCGTCTCCCATCTGGAAGACCGTCAGTTTGTGCCAACCACATCCGTCCCACAGTAACCTTCACTGCTAAACTTCCTGTTGGGATATCAGAAGTATAGGCTTTTAACACATGCAAACAGAGCACACCCATCCTACACAAATGAGAGGTGGTTTAACACTAGAAGTCCCAGGATTTTCGACCACCCCCCCAGAAATCCTGAAAGAGGGTCAAAAGACCCTTAGTCCAAACCAACCATTAGTGGGCCATTAGTGGGTCCACATTAGTGGGCCATTAACTGCCTTTTGTTATAAATATGCGTGCACACAACTCAGACACCCCCACCACACCAGACTGCACAAACTGCATTCCAATGTTTCCACCAGGTAAGTAAGACTCTGCTTGCACTTCCCCCCTTAGTCAGAAGAGAGGCCCTGACCTGAATTCACACATAACAGACCCTGAAGTTATCTCACAGTTGAACATTTTGGGACATCCACTGAACGGAAAGCTTTGTCTGCTCCAGAACAATTTTATGCATAAAATTGTCTTATTCTGCTGTGCTGACTATCCTGTAACTTTGATGTTCTGTCAAATAAATTATTTTGCTTACAAGTACTGTCTCTCTCCTTGTCCTTGGCACATGTATATACGGTGCGTGCCGGCACATGCAGGTGGCCCATTGCTGTGTTCTAAAACATGCTTGACCTATTGTTGTCCGTCACCTGACGGACCGACACAGGTCACATGACATGAAGTCAACTGACGGACCGACATAGGTCACACGACATGAGGTCAACTGACGGACCGACACAGGTCACATGACCTGAGGTCAACTGACGGACCGACACAGGTCACATGACCTGAGGTCAACTGACGGACCGACATAGGTCACATGACCTGAGGTCAACTGACGGACTGACATAGGTCACACAACATGAGGTCAACTGACGGACCGACATAGGTCACACGACATGAGGTCAACTGACGGACCGACATAGGTCACATGACCTGAGGTCAACTGACGGACCGACACAGGTCACACGACATGAGGTCAGCTGATAGACCAACATAGGTCACATGACATGAGGTCAACTGATGGACCGACACAGGTCACATGACATGAAGTCAACTGACGGACCGACACAGGTCACATGACCTGAGGTCAAGTGACGGACCAACATAGGTCACATGACCTGAGGTCAAGTGACAAACTAACACAGGTCACACGACATGAAGTCAACTGACAGACCGACACAGGTCACATGACATGAGATCACGTGACGACAGACATGGGTCACATGACCTGAGGTCAACTGACGGACCGACACAGGTCACATGACATGAGGTCAACTGATGGACCGACATAGGTCACATGACCTGAGGTCAAGTGACGGACCAACACGGGTCACATGACCTGAGGTCAACTGACGGACCGACATAGGTCACACGACATGAAGTCAACTGATGGAACGACACTGGTCACTCGACATGAGGTCAACTGACGGACCGACACAGGTCACACGGCATGAGGTCAACTGACGTACCGACATAGGTCACACGGCATGAGGTCAACTGACGTACCGACACAGGTCATATGACCTGAGGTCAACTAACGGACCGACACAGGTCACATGACCTGAGGTCAACTGACTGACCGACACAGGTCACATGACCTGAGGTCAACTGACGGACCAACATAGGTCACACGACATGAAGTCAACTGATGGACCGACACTGGTCACTCGACATGAGGTCAACTGACGGACCGACGCAGGTCACACGGCATGAGGTCAACTGACGTACTGACACAGGTCACATGACCTGAGGTCAACTGACGGACCGACACAGGTCACATAACCTGATGTCAAGTGATGGACCAACACAAGTCACATGACCTGAGGTCAAGTGACGGACCAACACAGGTCACACAACATGAAGTCAACTGACGGACCAACACAGGTCACATGACATGAGGTCAACTGAGGGACCGACACAAGTCACATGACCTGAGGTCAAGTAACGGACCAACACAGGTCACATGACCTGAGGTCAACTGACAAAATGACACAGGTCACACGACATGAAGTCAACTGACGGACCGACACAGGTCACATGACCTGAGGTCAACTGATGGACTGACATAGGTCACATGACCTGAGGTCAACTGACGGACCGACACAGGTCACACGGCATGAGGTCAACTGACGTACCAACACAGGTCACATGACCTGAGGTCAACTGACACAACGACACAGGTCACATGACATGAAGTCAACTGATGGACCGACACAGGTCACACGGCATGAGGTCAACTGACGTACCAACACAGGTCACATGACCTGAGGTCAACTGACACAACGACACAGGTCACATGACATGAAGTCAACTGATGGACCGACACAGGTCACACGGCATGAGGTCAACTGACGTACCAACACAGGTCACATGACCTGAGGTCAACTGACGGACCGACACAGGTCACAGGACCTGAGGTCAAGTGACGGACCAACACAGGTCTTATGACCTGAGGTCAACTGACAAAACGACACAGGTCACACGACATGAAGTCAACTGACGGACCGACACAGGTCACATGACCTGAGGTAAACTGACGGACCGACATAGGTCACATGACCTGAGGTCAAGTGACGGACCAACATATGTAGCCCACTGAAAGGGACCGGGGGATTTAGAAGCCAAGTTCACTTGCGCAAAAAAGCGCAGCCTTATTCAAATTAGTCTTAAGTGTGCCCCCTCCTGTGGTGCGCCAGTAATGGCCTTATTTACAACACAAAAGCGCCTGTTAACAGCTCATTATAGGATGTTAGCTAAAATCCTTCAGGTCACTCGACCCGTCTCTGGGTTCCAAAGGTAGAAATGCTGAATGACCCTTCTCTGGGACTTCTAGTGTTAAGTGGTTTGCACATCTGATTAAGTTGCCTCCTTGTCTCCTCCTTGTTGTTTGGTCATGTCCCACATATAGGTGACCTTGAGACAGAGACAAAAATCGCTATAGGGCTCTTGCATCCTCTCTGACCTGGGAATCCTCCAGGAGGGGCTGGATAGTGAAGAGAGGGATGTTTGAGTATCACTCCTGGATGCTTTGCCCAACCTAACTGACAGAAATGGACAGATAAATGGATACATCAATCCTAACATGTTACTTGGCTGTTTCAAAAAGACAAGGATAGTTTCATTGACAACATTGTCAAAAGTGGGTATGGTTGAGAAATTTAAGCTTATTTTACAACTTGTCTACATTCAATTCAAAATCTTATTTAACACTAAACTCCACTTTAGGCCTGCTTTTTCAGGCACGAACAACCACAAACCCCTCCCAATCAGGACAAACCTAAGAGTATGAACCTTGTCTCTTTTCAACCTTTTTCTCTACATCTTCTTTGCTTAAACCGTGATATGTTACTCTCCTTTTCACACACTGCTGACTGTTTCTCATCTGAGCTGACACAGACCAGAGACCTCTCTTTTCTCTCCACCAGCTCAGACAAACTGTGCGTGGGAAAAAAAAAAGTGGGATAGGAGGGGTAGGGGGGCGCGCGCTTGTCGTTTTACATATCTATTTTTGCCAGAGTGGCAGGCAGGCAGTCTGGAATGTCAATGTGTGGCTCAGTGGCTTTGACTGATGCGAGATCACAGTGACGGCTGCACCAGTGGTATGACGAACACACATACACAGGCTATGCCAGTGGGTGAGGTGGAAAGGTAATGTTATCTACAGCTCAGATAAGAGCAGGTCACCCAGGTAGAGGAAAGCATTTTATAAGGACACAAATAAATAAGGTCCGTCAAAACTTGCATTTCAAGAAGATGTCTGGTCTCAAATAAGGTTGTAAACATATTATTGCATATTTTACTAAGTTTAATCATAGGAGGACGAGCTCTGGATACCCTTGAACCTGAACAATAAACCTTAACTCCAAACTGGCACCATTAAAATGGATCTTAAGTTGTGTCGGTTTGAAACCAACACTGAACTCAACTCTGACATTTGAAAGTGTAGAAAAGGTAATCTAAAACGTTATTTTGCCTAGTCTCTCCCTCATTCCCAGTTCAATTTAATTCAAATCTACAGTATTGGTCTGATTGGTCTGAAACACAAGAAACTTTATTGTATCGACTGAGGTGTAATATTATGCTGCCATCGGGTGCATGTTGATGGATGTAAGATATGATGAATCTAACCAAGTTGTCTCCAACAAAGTCAATAAAACATTAACCTCGGGGAAGACGGAATCAACACCAGAGCAACAATTTTCATTGGTACATAAAGTTCAGTGTTTATGAATAAATCTATTCCTTTAGGAATAAAAAAAAAAATAATAAAGCTAAGATGTATCTCCTCCTGTCAAAAGGTAAAGATGGACAATGCTGTTTTTGCCTGTGTACATACAATATGTGTGTGTTGCCAAATAATCACATGATCCACTGGACAATTTTTAATGAAACTTGCAGAAGGTAATTAATGTAAATACATATAAAACTAATTTTATTTTAATAGATTGAAGATGGCTGTTACACACTTTTGAGCTTGACAAACACAACAAAAATATCTACAGTACAACTCAATCAAATTTAGAGATATTTACCTACATTTTAGTGTTGTAATGAATAGACTGATTCCAAACACATGTTTTGAGTGCTAACAGATTGTGCAAAATCTTTGTTTAAAATTGTGCCATTACTATTAGGAGTAAACACTGTCTGTTAACACAATATCTCATGAACCATTGGATGAATTTGTATTAAGCTTTCAAGACAAAAAATATTTGATTGTACTGTACTTCTTCAACCAAACAAAGTTTGGTCAGGTCATGTGGACAATTTATTTTTTGGTTGAGACGTTTCATCCTTCATAATTTGTCTGCTCAGAGGTTGTAAAAATATACATGTGTCTGTGTAACAACTTCAAAAAATATGCTTTTATTTTAAATATAATGTTTGAAATTTCAACAAATCCTGATTAACACCGAATAACCCTCATGTTGGTTATGTTTGAAGAGGGTTAGGGTTATCTGTACTTTCACTTTAAGGACGTCAGTACTGCTCTCAACTTTTGCTGTTTGAGTGAGAAGATGTAGGACATTCTTTGTTGCTCTTGGTTAAGCTCACGTTTTATTAAATATGCAACATAAACGTAACCACATAGAGCTGTCATTTCTAACCCGAACCCGGAACCCGACCCAAATCCGAGCCGTGCCATGTGCTTAGTGTGGGCTTGGCCGGTCACAGGCTTTGATGTGATTTTACAAATCAAAGCACAAAGAAAACTAAATACAAATGCACAATATAAAATTGTGTTAATCTACTTTTTGAGGAGGAGGCAGGTCCGACCGGCCGGTTAGTAAAAAAAGTTGCGTTTAACTCAGATGGACAACCTGTCACCGGCTGTACACGTTCGCTGAACCACCTGTTAGAAATGGACTTGCGACCTGTCCAGGGTGTCCCCCACCTCTTGCACAGTTATGGCTGGACATGGACACCAGCGGCCCCCGACCCGAAAAGGAAGAAGCGGGTGAGAATGAATGGATAGACTGATTTATTTATTTATTTGCTAATCACCGGCCGTGCGCGTCTCCTTGGCTGTGAAGATAAACTTTGTGACCTCCAATTTGATTCTGTATTCAAAAAATATTTCCAAGAAAATGGATACAAAAAGTTTTGGACTGCCAAAGGACAAGTCCTTGCACCCAGACTAACACACTGATGATGGTTATACTTCCACTCAGTAGGGATGGGGCCAATCCGATCCAGTATCGGTATCCGATACCAGCATTATTTAAGTATCGGGTATCGGATCAAACCTACCGATACTTTTCCGATCCAGCTTCAAAGAGCACTTGTGTTCAATCACATTCTGTGACTGCCCTTCTTAACATTGTGTGAGATAAACCCAATGAAGACACTCTTAAGCCTTACAATAGGGGGTTCCCTATTGTAAGGCTTAAGAGTGTCTTCATTGGGTTTATCTCACACAATGTTAAAATGAATAGTTTGGGTGCAAAAGTTTCATTATACAGAGTCAAATACCTGAACAGTATCGGATCGGGAAAGTATCGGTATCGGTCGATACTGAGTTAATAAGTATCAGTATCGGATCGGAAGTGAGAAATGTGGATCGGTGCATCCCTACCACTCAGCACTACTTACTGTCTGAGGCAGCCTTCAGCCTGTTGTGTCAGTAAAAACAAAAGCCGCAACAGACTTTATGTGCATCAAGACTTTAGGTTGTCTGTGACAAACACCCGACATCAAACCCTGGTCAGAAACATCAAGCCCATGGTGACCAACACACTGACAGAAACACAATGTACTGGTCAGTTGAAGTTATTGCTGGGTTTCCGTTTTAATAATATGCACAGTGTATAAACACACACTCATACATTTTAGATACATAGATATAGATATATCTTGTTTGTAACCAACAAACTTTGCTGTTTTAATTTTATTTTCCAGCCTGCTGTGCCATCTGTAATTATTTTTTTGTCATTAAAGTTGTTTTAGGGTGGCAGGAATAAACTTTGGTCTTGGTCCTACCTCATTATTCAGATCAGAATTAAACACTTTTCCAAACCGAGATGTCTCAAAAAGCTATCTATCGCAGGTAAGACATATTAATTTTACAAACAAATCCAATTCAAGTCAACATTAAAACTTTCAGGTAAAAAAAAAATAAAAAATAAAAAAAACTTCTGCTCTTTTTTACTCTTTTATGTTGTGTTGTACATATTTATGTGTATTTACAGTATATGAGTATGTATATCTATATATGTGTATGCATGTGTACATACATATGTATGTATGCATGTACACATTAGTCTTTGTTTTTGTTAGAGCTGTGTGTACATGCCCAGAGTTTGATATCTTGACAAAATTACCAATTTTATTTTTTAAGACTGTTTTTAAAATGACTCTGTTGTTAGTTTTTAAAGAAAAAATATTTGAGTAATTCACAAAACAGTGTTCTGGTAGTTATGTTGTACAACTACCAGTTTATACCGTTTACAACTAAAAGTTTGTAACTATTTACTTTCTTCTTTTATTGACTTTATTCTATATTTACTTATATTGCTATTACTTATAATATTACTTATAATATTTAATTTATTCTTTCATCACTTTGATAAAGAGATTAATCTCGTGTCTTTTGGGAGAGGGGAGTAGCGAGGGATTGAGGGGTCTCAGATTGGCTAGGAAGTAAGAATGGGGTCTTTGAGGAAAATAGGTTGGGAACCACTACTTTACACTAAGGAAGTCCTTTGGATGAAGGACAAAAGGTCTCAACAACAAAAAGAAACTACCGTATGCAGATAACCTGGTTGTACTTTGTTGGACTTTTTACCTCGATTATTGAACATGAACTTCTTCACCCAATTATCTTTCAGAGCCACTCAAATTCAAGATGGCCATCATATCAAATTGATATTAGTAAATAAAATGTCCAATTAATAAGGTGATTTTGCAAATATTGTGCTAAAACTTTGTGTTGTAGTAGCTGAGAGGCATTCACAACTTATACTACAGGTATAGGTGCTACTCACTGTGCAAGATTGTTGCTCAATCTTTGTAGACAAAAAAAAAAAGTGTTTTTGGTGCCTCTTTTATACTTATTTTCTATGAAATAAAAAAAGATTAGTATCTGAGAGGAACAATAAAATGAGTATGTTATAAAAAAAAAAAAAAAACTATTTAAAAAAACAATACTGTACCTGGAATTGCATTATAAATCTGACTTCAATTCAAAATTTTCCAATTTGTTAATTGTGCCATCTTCCCTCAGCAGACATAGTGGATAAAGCAAAACACAACACACCCACAACACATCGCCTCATTCCTGTTTTCACACTCTGTTGCTCTTTGTTAAAAAGAAGCTGTCACAGAGTCAGGAACAGAGAGAGGGCTGGGAAGAGATTCAGAGTATATAATGAAAGGAAAGAGAAAGATATCAAGAGGGTAGGGAGGAGAAAGATATAGCAATATAATGGGAAAATGGCCTAAATTAATGCAAGCATTAAGAACAGTAGGATCCGTTTTATGTATCTTTGTTTTGCAGCTTTTGAAGGGAACAAGTCTTTTCCCCATCTTCAAATACCAGAAATGTAGTCTTGGTTTTAAAATATCCCTCAAAGCTAAATCACTTTGAAAAGTTGGATTATGTTTAATTTAAAAAGCATAATCTACCTCCATCTGCAGAGATACAATGATTTTAATTTATTGACACTTTCATGCTTTGCCATGAGACAGAGCTGCTCCTGCAGGAAATTACTGTTTGCCTTAAGTTGTAATTTAGCATGCAGTGTCTCACCTGCCTGCCTGCCTTTATGGAAACAGCAGGAGACATCCATCTTCCCTTAGCAAAGCCATCCGACTCCAGTCTGCACTTCAGTCGGCACTTATTTCCAGTCAGGCTTAAACAAGCCTGACTGGAAATAAGAGGAGACGATATGCGATTGTCTAGCTTGCTCGATCAAATATGGCAGAAAGCAGCAAAAACACAGACAGAGAGCGTGTGGTGAAGTATGGCTTTTAGGATCTGGTTGTATGAAATGTTTAGTGCATTTCAGAGATGATTTTAGACTAAACACCCATCTCCAATGAAACTTTATCTCTTTACTATGAGCCATCCCGTGACCCCAAACGCCTCCATTAGGATTCTCATTAAAGATTGAACATAGAGATTGGAAAGGGTTGAAAAGTAAACCATCTATTTTTTTCATTATGTCTCCATCTGTTGAAGACAAGATGAACTGATGAACTCCAGAGGATCGTTGAAAAGAAAAATGATTTCCATCTGCACCACTGTATCATTATTAAAAATAAGAGAAAGGAATCACAGACAAATAACCTTTTTTTTTAAGAGCTGCATATTGTTTCCATGAGAAAGTTGTCTTCCAAACTGTCAAACAGAAAAACATAAAATGTTTATGGCAAATAGCCATATCATTAAGAATGTATATGCAAAAAAGCTCACCATAATGTAATTTTTCTTTAACAACCTCAAATAACAATTTATAATGTTGCAATAATCCCTGCAGTTTCCATGATTTACAAACAGTATTAGGCACCCCAAGCTCAAGAAAGAAATTTGCTGTTTCACTTTTCGTTTCTTCAATTTCTTTACAAGTTTTAGAAATTTTGAAAACAAATATTAGTACTGTAGATGCAAAAATGTGCATACAGTTTAAAAACATCTGTTTACTATGAACAAAGCAAAAGTGTTATCAATCTTCAGTTGTGTGTTTTTAACAGCAGGAAGCACAATTCCTATGCATCCACACCCAGCGGAAATCTGAACTGTGCATGAGGGACTTTGGGACTTTAAGCGATGACTCGTAATCAGACTGAATCAGATTCAAGCTATAGATTCAGTCTTCCATTTAGGTGACGGATGGGTCTGCCTCACCAGCAGAAGCATGCAAACTGCTCGTCTACCATGAAGCACAATCTCTAAAATGCAAGTCTGAAAAAAATCAGATTTCTAATTGTCTTCTGTTCAAATTACAAGAGTCAGTTGATTATTATTAAATGCACTGGATGTAAACTACTCATTACTAGCATACTTACTTACCGCTAATCAACACAAACTTTAGGAAAAGGGAAAAAGTTGAATGTTGCTTTGCCTGGTACGGTAAGTACATTTCTTTCAGCTACCCCCTTCTTCAGGGGCTCACCACAGCGAGCAAACTCTGCTCAGATATTTGACAAGTTCTATGCCGGATGCACTACCTGACACAATCTGGCTTCAAACCTACAACCTCACAAATACAAAAGCACAGCGCCAAGCTACTTCAGACCATAATTGTTGCTTTTGCATATTTACTATAAAAATTTACAGATAGATGCTAACTCATTTAAAACTCTTTCATGGGTCAAATGAAACATTTTTGTTGTTGTTATGCAATCACAAATATTTTATGGAATAATAAACCTTTACCACATTACATGTATTATTTTTAAACTTATGGCATAGTAGAATGTTGTGTTGGGGAAAATGGATTGCTGGGAGTGCCTTTTTTAAATGAATAGGCAGAGTGAAAATGAGTATTTCAATATAATTTTAACACAGAGTAATGGTGTGAAGTAGAATACTAATATATTCTTATAACTAAATAAATAAAAAATAAGCAAACACTTTTGTATCTAAAATAAAAGAGTGAATTAACTAAAAAAATGCTACAAAAGGGATAAGAGACAAAAACTGTTGAAACGTTCTTAAAAATAACAAAGTGGACCATCTATAAGAAAAAAAAGACCCATTTTGTATATATATACAGGTAGTCCCCGACTTACGAGCGAGTTCCGTTACAACGAGGTGCTCGTAACACGGAAATCTCGTAATTTGGAACGGCCGCCACGTGTCTCGTAAGTCCGGAATTTCGCTCGTAAGTTGGAACGGTTTTGCTAGCGCGACTACAAACACTCGTTTTTCATCGAAAAACTGCTTATGAGTGCATAAAAATGATCGGAAACGTGTGTCCACATGTTTAGCTAACGAACTGTGGTGATATATATATATATGAATGACTGACTGATTGAGCATGGGATTTTTATTTAAAATAAATTATTTGAAATAATTTAGTACCTGCTGCATCTGTGTGCAGCCCACAGCTGCAGGAGAAGCTTTCTCCTGCAGCATGACATATTTCTGCTCCACAGCAGATAAGTGGGCCTGGCCTAGACCGCTGGCAGGTGACAGAGGGCTGGTTTCATGACTAGCTCTGCTCTTAGAGTGTTTAGAGTTTAGAAACATTGTTTATAAGTTGGCCAAGGTTGGGATCAAAAAGGGTTAATAGTTTTTTTCCCCAAGATGACATCAATACTGCTGTGATTTTTAGTTTTAATAGAAAGAGCAAAGCAAGCAGCACAATGTTTGGGAATTTCATTGAGATCCAAGTTATTTTTACATTATAATGCAATACCATTAATGGTTTATGTTTATGTTTATTAAATTTGTTCATTTTTTACAAAAGAAACAATACAAGACAATCCCATAAATGATAATGTACAAAATATAAAAAAATGAAAGGTAGCAGAAAGAAGAATAAATCTTATTATATCTGCCCCTTTTTTCCAACAATCAGATTAAACAATAATAATCTTCAACCAACAGTACAAAATGACTAACTCTTTCTAATTTTCTAACTAATACAATACACATTACGCTATTTCATATATATTTTTTTAACACATTCGTTTTGATCATTTTCTTAAATGTAAACATTGACTTGGCATTTTTAACTACATTCTCCAAGCCATTCCATAATCTAATTCCCTGGATTGAGGTAGAACGTCCCTTCAAACTAGTTCTGAATTGTGGTTTTACAAACATCTCTGTCCCCTTAAGATTATAACAACTTTGTCTTTTAACAAAATGCATTTGGATATTTAAAGGTAATGCATTATTTTGAGCCCTATACATAACTGATAAAATATTATAGTCTACCAAATCATGGAACTTCAATAACTTCAGTTGATAAAATAATGTACTTGATGGATGACGGTAATGTTTTCTAGTGATAATTCTTACAGCTCTTTTCTGTAATACAAAAATAGGCTTTGTGATTGTTTTAATGGTAATTGTTTTAAGGGAGAAATATCAACTCACTTACTGTTTATAAAATGTTAATTGCTATACTAATCAACCACACTTTTTAAAGTTATAACACAGATAATATAACTTTTACTTCAACTTGTGTTTATTGACTCCACTCATCCGTCGGAGAATCAACTGTCAGATTTATGTTGATTATTCTCACTTTGAAACTTTTTTTTTTTCCAGATGCAGGAAGAGGGCCACCTGCATCATGACGGACCCCACACACCCAGCACACACACCTTTTGCACTGCTCCCCTTAGGTAGATGGCTGAGGAGAATTAAGTGCAGAACCACCAGGCTGAGGATCAGCTTCTGATAGACTCATGAATATCTAACCATGAAAAATCACTGTGAAAAAAATAAATATTTGCTGTAATGACACTTGGTTGTTGATGTGTGCTGCTGACTATCCATGATGCTGATTTCATGCTGCTGATTATTTTGTGTTGCTGTGTTCATTGGTCCTCATCTGCTCACACAGACTCATGTTCGTGCTGCTGTTGTTTTGGCGCATTGGTTTTGTACCATTAGTGCTTAGCAAATTCTTAGTCTTGTGTATTCTTAGTTTAGTGAATGTGGTAAATTCTTAGTTCATGACTCGGATCTTACTAATGTTTTTCATTACAATTTGTGTTTTTGTTGGATGTAACTGGGACCCTATGTACATAATTTCGTCCCACCTCATGTACCACGTGTGGTGCGTTTTACAAATAAATCTCTCTGAATCTCTGAATTTTCTTTCTTATATAAACATTTTACATTGCATTTTCTACAGCAGCTCAAAGTATTCATGTTTAAATACTGCAACAGGTGGGTTCTTGTCAGTGACATCAAACAATGATGACACTATTTGTAGTATGGACTAGGAGACAATTCATGGAGTGATATACTTTGTACCAACGTCTGCGCAAAAGTGTGTATCTTCCCTTGGTTTTCTATCTGGTCACAGTGAGTGTGACAAATGGATGTGTCAAAGCTTGATGGAGCACTGTGATTTCTCCACTATGCACAAAGCTATTACAAGTCTATATAGACAGGCTCCAAGGAAAAATCCTGTTTCAATCAACTAGATTTAATCTGGAAGCACAAAAAAATAGGTTTCTAACGGTGACAAAAAGAGTCAGACCCCTCTTCTTAGACAAAGATTCTGTTCTGGTATGTTTTAATTTGCTTTAAACGTAAAGGTGCAGCACTCTTAAATGAATGCATATTGCCCATCACTTTTCATGTTTCAAGTTTTATACGTTCAGAAGTCATTGACTCCAAAGTTAATCAGTGGTAAATGTACAGCCAATAATTACTTTCTGAGAGTGCCATTAAACTACTTCTAGTGGTTTATGAGACATTTGCTAACAAACAACTGGTAGCCTTAGTTAAAGGTAATGTTTTATTCAAATATTTTGTGCCATCAATTTGTGCTCAGAATCAGTTAGGGATTCATTTCAGCTACTAACACCAAATTCTAGCTCAACAAATATACAACTGACAGAGTTGGAGCCTTTTATTACTACTGCTATTTGATTTTGTCACTAACATTTTTAATAAAGCTTGCATTTCCATTTGTGTAGCAAAATAAAATGACTAAAATACTTTGTATGTAGCGTATTTTCCTGTGTATAGGTTGCACCTTTTTATGGTTTTTTTCAAGGCCTGTGACCTATACACCGGTGCGACCTATATATATGGCTTGTTATCACTTTCGGTGAAACAAATTTTTAAATCCAGCTCATTTCACAATTACGTTCATTTATTAAGGAAAAGTTAAGCTCAGACACATATTTGCTATAATTTTTATCAAAAAAATAATTGTTTTTAAGTGTTAATCTTCTTAAAAGCCTTGCTGTGCACTCCTGTGGCAGACATTTGCAGCAGAGCTAAATGTAGGTGCGACCTATCTAGGGATTTTTCCAATCTATTGGTGATAATTGGACAATGCGACCTATACACCGGTGTGACCTATACACCAGAATATACGGTACACAAAGGATACACTGTACATTTTAAATCTGCACCAGAGATAATAAAAAGCTAATTTCTTGGCACTGTTTAATTTTATGCTTACACATGTTAAAATATTAAAAAGGGAGCGTGCCATTTAACAAGATCAGGTACAAGTACCTTGTAAGGGCTCGAAGGCATTTAAATATTTGAGCTGTAATTTATTTTAACCATCTTCTGACAAGGTGAAATTAAAGAAGAAAAAGCATCTCTACATTGCCTCTTACAGGTACAGAGCTGTGACTTTAGCCTTTCTGCCACAATGCAGTATGCTATAGATGCGAACGAAAGCGGCACAATTCCTCTCTGATCCTCTCATTTTGAATATGATGGCCAGTGCTTGTATGGCGTGACCAGGCTTTAATGTCAATTTAAGGTCTCCAGTCAGCTCATGGCCACTGCAGTGAGAAAGGAAAGGAAAGTTATGGCTCAGGTGTAGAATGCAGCTGAAATGTGTCTTTCTCAATGCGCTATATTTTCTGATGCAAGTCAAGTGAAACAGACAGAAGTAAACAGCCTACTAGAGATTAAACACTGTGACCTTGGGCAGGTTTGCTCTAAATGGGCCACCTTGCTTTTTTTTGTACGTATGTGTGTATGTGTGTGTGTGTGTGTGTGTGTGCCTACATGTCACTTAATGTGTTCTTCCCTCTTCTCACACAGTGTAGGTAGAGATACAAAGAGAGTAAAGTCAACCTGCAAAACTTAATGTACATGTTTTTTTCAAGAGTGTGCATCAGCACAATACGGTAGTCCCTCGTTTATCATGGGTGTTAGGGACCATGCCCCAAAAAATAAAGTAACTTAAAAAAAAAAAAAAAAAACTTTTAACACTTTTATATTTTGTGATGATGATGATTTTTACAATGTGACATGCTTTGAATTTTAAGCTGGAAGACAAAAGTCTATCGGTGCATCTGGACAGCAAACGGTTAACCATTTACAAAGCCGATGCAGCAGGAGAAAGGTGTGCGTGGCAGATAAGGAGATCAGCTGATCAGCTGCAGGGGGAGCCTTCCCCTGCATTTGTGGGCTGCACACATGATGCAAAATCATTTACAATAATATATTTTAAATAATAAAAAAAGATGGCTCATCTATCAACCAGCCAACTGTGTCATGTCCAAACTTACTTTGAAAAACCCTGATATAGCGAATCTGCAAAAAACGAACCGCGAAGTATAGCGGGACTACTGTATCACTTTAGTTCTTAAAGCCTCATTTAATTTACATAAACACAGACTTAAATAAATAAATTAAGTGAAAAAAAATGTATTATGTAGAGCTCTAACCAAAACAATGTTTTTTTCTGACTAGAGACACATGGTATTCAGTTGTCTGGTTAAATGATATTTATGTGGTTCTTACAACAGTTAAAAGGAACCGCTTTCTCTTAATTGTTGGAAATGTGGACAGTCTTTTCATTTTTCAGAAGTCTGACTGCAGCCACAGTTAGACTTCAACTTCATTCTCTTGGCATGAACAAATAGTAAAAACACTTTGTTCATGATTTATTAGAAGACATAAAACTTCATGACCAGCATGCCCCACTAGACTTTAACTCAACAGCTGATATAATTGTTATGAAAATGAAAATAATATTTTGTGAATACATATTTTTCTTGAATATAATCTTTGCTAATGTGTCTTTTTTCTAAAGTTTTATAGAGCCGTACAAAGTAATTCACAAGTAATCTTTCAAAACAAATGTCTGCAAAAACTTTAAAATGCATAAATTAATTGACTAAAGTCATGGCACTATAGTTTCATTTTTGTTCATAATCCCACTTTACCACATTTTTAATTTTTATTCTATAATTTTTTTTCTGAGCTTTACACTGTTCAAAAGACGCAGTTCTGTCTGTCTAAACTAAACCAGTGTTAAAACAAACACATTTATATTCTCTCCCTGGTTGCCACTGCTCCCTGTATTCATGTATTCATTTGTTGCATGCAGCTGGGCACTAATAACCCAGCCAGTCTTCCCTTCCTCTGTTTTCACATTTTCTTTCCATCTATACTGTACCTCCCTCCCACTCTTCCTCTAACTCACCTCACTGTATTCATCACTCGGTGAGGGTTAGCCCAGAAAGTTGTCAGGATATGTTCCGCTGTCAGCAAGATGCCGAGAGGGAGAGCACTGGATTTTGGCCTCAGTGTGTCCCTGACAAGAAACAAGCCAATTAAGGGATCCCCCAGCACTGCTTAAGCCTGGTTATGGCAGAGGTCCCCGAGATGAACACCGGTGTGCTAAATCATCAAACCTTTTTTATATTAGTCTCTGTGGGGAGAGGTGCAATGATTCTGGATTATTCTCTTTTTTTTTTTATCTCTTCCCCTCACAGAGCTGCCGGCCACCATTCAGCAGCTCACATTAAAGAAGTTTATCTGTGCTATGAAGGACATTGACATATTCTCTTCCCTCTTCTCCTGTTGTTCAGTCTCATGCTTGAACCTAATTGTATTAGGGATGGAGGAGGTGCTTTGAGATAAGTCCTAGGTCAAGTAGCTGCAATCAATTTCTGTGGTTAAATGTTGTAAGAATAATAATAAAAAAGGTATGGGATTAGGAAAGGGGGATGTAAGAAGGGATGATATGAGTGTTTAAGCCAGTGTTTTTTTTATGTCTGAGCTTATTTTTTTCTTCTAGAAGTTGCATCCATTGACAAAGTTTCATATCCTTCTGTCTGTATTTCCATTTTCTCTCCTCAAATATTTTCTAGCACCTCTCATGCTAATCTATTAGCCATATTCTGTAACAGGTTTACTCTGTTTTGTGTCTCAGGGGAGCTGCACAAGCAAAATATGCAGTCTTCTGAATTCTTTACACTTAAACACGTAAGCAACATGTTTCCTTGTGAAGGCAGTACATTGCTATGCATGGGACTAAATAAATGAGATGCAACCAATGAAAACAAAAAGAAATGCTGCGTCTATTGTCGCGTCTCATGTGCAAGGCAGCCAACTTGAGACAAGGAGAAAATCTGAATTCACAAGACATTTTTTTTTTATATACTCATAATTTGAATGTTCAGACTTTGGAGAACATACTGCACATGCCATAAATGTCCAGGCTTGTACAAATATTCCCAAATGCATTACCCAGAAATGTAATACAAGAATGTTGAGGAAAGAATTTTGAGTGATGTGTCAAACAAGGACACAGCAGGAGCTTTTTTATCGGAGAAAAAAGTACAAATATAAACCAAGTACAACCTTAATATAAACTAAGTTAGCTCCATAGCATAGTATGAATCAGAATATTAATGTCTACAATTGTGACTAAATCTGACCATGATCACACAAATTTAGTGTTATTCTATTTTTTTTTCCAGCTGCTCCCTTAGAGGCCATCACAGTGAACTAACTCCTGACGCAACCACAGCCCACCAAGCTACCACAGCCCTCTGTGTGGAGCAGAGGGCACCCAGGGGAGCAGACGGTGGGAGTTAAGGGAATTGCTCAAAGGCCCAGGATGGGGCAAACAAAGGTGGAGGCAGGTGTGGGTGCTTCACCTTTACCACCCATATTTTGATGTTGTCTGTCAGGGGGATCAAACCAGCGACCTTCTGATCACATGCTCGCCTTCTCTAACCTCTGCACCACCACTCCCCTACAAATATAAATAACTGAGAAGTCTCCCAGAACATAATCTGTATATTGGTTGGTTTTTATAGGCTTTATTTTCTTTAGAAGTTTATCATTTAATTTCTACAATTGACATAAAATCAAAATACAAAGCAATATATTTTTAAGAAGTACCACATTTTCTACAATCAAATTACTAAAACATTTTTAATCACATTTTATATATTTTTTATTGTTTTGGCCTATCATTACAAAGTCACAGTCTATGCGCACATTGGTGTTTTACTTCTTTTTTTAAACTTCTTTATGAGTTAGAGAGTCTTCTCAAGAGCCTTCATGAAAAGACATGGCTGGCAAATAAATCTTAATAAATGCAGTTGAAAAGATGGTTTACACCAACTTTGTGCTTCTCATATACTGTACAGTACACAATCAATGTTTTCATACATGATCAATGTTTTCATACATGTTACAAGTTGTTTTATGGGTTATTTATCTCACCCTTGAACACAAATGATAAATATGTGCTCTGAAGCAGCTCAATGACCAGATTCGCCACTACTTTCTCAACCATGGTTCATTTGAAAGTATAAAAACAAGACAAAATCCATTTCTTTTACACAAGCCATAATGATCTAATGAGACAAGAGGGTAAGTAGATAGCTATGACTAGTTTGCAATGATGGGAGGATGATTTAAGACAAAAATACAGTTTCACTTTGACTATATTTGGTTCTCGGTTTTGTATGGTCTTATTTTCCGCCATACATGTCGCACCACCCTATAAATCGCATCAGTCCAAATATGTCTAATAAAGTGAACAAATCCATAAATATGTTGCTTCACTGTATTCGTTGCTTCTATTATGCGTCACCACTGACACGTCGCGGTTGTTATGTGTCACCACGCTGACAACCCGGAAATGTGGACTGGTGTTGTGCCAAAAATTGATTGGCTGCCAAATGGTGGCAGGAGCATGAATGGGAGGATTTTAACAAGATTAACGCTTAAAAACATTTATTTGTTTGCTCAAAATTATAGCAAAGGTATGTCGCAGTTTAACTTTTCCTTCATAAATGCACTTTGGTGGTCAGATCAGCTGCATTTCAAAAGCCGATTTGCGGCTGCGAGAACGTGCAGAGGGATGATTCACTGTCCATTTCTCTGAAATTTAACAAGATAAGCACCTAAAAACTTGTATTTCTTAGCTTGAAATTATAGCAAAGGTGTGTCTCAGTTGAACTTTTACTTAATAAATGCACTGTAATGGTCAAATTAGCTTCATTTCAGCACAGCAAAATGAAGCTGATTTGACGGGTACTCCAGGCAAGCTGGACGATGGTGGCAGACTATGGCAAGCCGGTTGTGCTATTAATAACCACTTTTTACCTATTACATAACACAATGGAATGCCATACTACTCAACTGCCATCTAGCAGCTGTAAATGGTAGTGTTCAATATTTTCAGTCAGAATGAATAAAAATGGTCACATCTCTTTCAAAAATTGGTTTATAAATATGGGAAAAATCCCTAAATACGTCGCTTCGTCGTATAAGTCGCATGCAAATTATGCAAAAAACGACATTTTATACAGCAAAAAATGCGGTATTTCCAATTTCAGGATGTCTTAATCCATTTCATGACTAAACTAGCAGCTAAGTTTAGGCAATGACACTACTCAAGTTTAAATAGTATCATTTTTTTCTTCAGGGGTCGCCACAACTAAGTAACTCGTACTTGGCAATACTTTTTACGCCAGATGCCCTTCCTGACACAAGCACAGAGCACTGAGCTACCACAGCCCTCTGTGTGGTTCTGCTAACTGCCATCTAGGGTGCCCGGGGGAGAAGATGGTGGTGGTTAAGGGCCTTGCTCAAGGGCCCAGTGTGGGACAAATGAGGGTGGAGACATGTATGGGTGCTTCACCTTTCTCACCTACATTTTGATGTTGATCCGGGGAGCCAAACTGGCAACCTTCCTATCACAGGCTCACCTTTTTCTAACCTCTGCTCCACCACTCCCTGTTAATACTAAATAAAATACTTTTTTTTATTTTGTATTTTATTTTATTTTACAAAATGACAATTGGTTTGACTGGATTGATGACATGCAGAAAATAATACTGCACATCCTTTAAAATTTTTTGGTTTTGTGTTGCCAACTGAACTCCCTGGGAATCAAAAGAATCAAAAGTACTTCATGCACATAGCGAAAAAAATACTTTAAGCCCTGTTATTTTAACATTTAACAAGCAGTTTTTGTCAGCAACACTATCTATAATATACTCCTTATTCTTCAAACATAAATAACTTCAAGACTATTCTCCACACAGTCTCTGACAATAGATGAAAACAGGATTATTCTCTCCCTTTCATGATGAACAACTAGATTATCTCTCTGTTCTGCATTGTAACATCAACGAGTGAAAACAAAAGGTAACATTAGGCATTCCTAATCCTTTAAGGCTGCTTTATGTAATTTAATAAATAAGCTGCTCTACTCACTGCTTCACCCCTTTTCTCACACCACCACCCACCACTGGGGAAGGACTCATTCATATTTCAGCATGGTGTCTGTCCATTCTGAGGAGAGCTTATTGTGGCTGCATGCAGGCACCAAATCATCCTTCTTTCTTTTTGTTTCTCTTTGTCTTACTTTCAATCATTTCTTGACATAATGTTCTTTATCACCATTCAACAGTTATAAACACACACAAAAACAAAGCAAACAGATTTTTACCACACATCAATATATTTACCGTTGACAAATCAGCACCCCTTTTCTTGTTCAAGCAAACATTTGTCAAGACACACAAAAAAAAGTTCTGTATACCCTTGAGTGAGATTTCTGTTCAATATGCACAAATCTAATGACAGCAACCTTTAAGGGTGAATGTATTTACCAACTGGGAGAAAATTCCCACATTCAAATTATTAACAAACAAGGCCTCCTTGCATGTTTTCCCTGGCGGCTAGTTGAAATAGGTCTATTAAAAATCTGAGCAGAGCGGGTATAAAATAATCATGGGGCACCTTGCTAATGAATACACTGTAGCCATGACCAAGACATATGATCATGTTTGCACAGAGTAAATATCCGCTCACGGCTTTGACGTTTGCAAATGATGTCTAAAACGTGGACCAACAAGGAAATACAATCCAAGAATAGTGGGATACTAACCACAATTAATTAAGTGGAGAGTCGGAGTCTTTCCAGTGCAATGTTCTCTTTAATTAAAACCATTCCTACAACAGTGATAATTACACATAAGAATGCCCACAGTGAGGACTTTAGAGTCCAGAATTTGTAGTAAACTAAAGCTTTATCACCTACTACTACTTGTATTACTAGTGCCAAAAAAAGCAAAAATAAAATGGAACATTTTAATTTGAAATAAAATGTCCAGTCTCATGCACTGTTGTGAAATGTCATGTTTGGAGAATGTGTTGCGGATAACTAAGCTGCTACCAAAATAAACTTTAGTTCAATACAGTATCTGTATTGTAATTTTTATATATTTTATGAATGTAGAACCCAAGTTGATTTGGATATATTCCAAAGGTGAATTAGAGGCAGATGTCTATCCAGTGACCGCTTTCTATTTGCTAAAATATGTCCAGTGGTGCATGAGATATTTTGCGGACAGACAGAGCTGACTCAAAATAGTTTTTTTTTTTAATATATATTTTTTAATATCTATAAAAATTGGCACAATTATAACCATTTTTGTGTTTTCTAGGGTCAATTGGCCGTGTCGGCCATCTTGAACTAAGTTTACCCCCCAAAGTTAATCCGTTGCAGATGTACATTTTTAAATTACTTTCTACCAATTTAGATTACAAAATTGTTCATTTTGTTGATGAGATAATTTGGTAACAGCAAGCACACATGCACGAACAAATGCACACACATGCATAGGCAAAAACTTTATTACCCATTTTTGCCTGTCAGTCCCATATTGCGATACATACATCTAAATTTATTTTTTACTCTCACAGTTTCCCAAAAAAACGGTTTGACCAAATTTCTAAGTGGGGTGCATTTCAGGTGGACCACCACAGCTGCACTCCTTCAAAACCAATTACTTTCCACCAGTGAAGAGTTACACGTTCTTGATAAAACTCATCCATAAATATGTTCCTCCACTTGAAACTTCAATTTCATATTATATGACCACCTTCTGTATGTGCCTGGCAACATTATAACCTGTTAACAGTTTTGGAAAAGTTGCAGCATATGATTTATTTATGTATTTTTAATGTGCACTGGACAGGACTGACTGATAATGTCCAAATCAAGAACAACTGGACCGTTCCTGATAGGCAGCTGCACCGTGTGCTGCTGTACAGGCCCGATACCAGGCTGTGTCTAATATGGTGGAGATTGACTTGCTCCTACTGGCTCCCAGTTAGTGAAGGGGATTTGAACTATTTTACTTTCCCAGATCAGCACACCTTCCCTCAGGCCCTTTCACCTGGATGGCTTAAATATTAATGGTAAGGATAGAGGTTGAGTGAGGAGAGGACTGACAGCTTAATCATGGAGGCAGTAGACTCCCTCTCCCCCTTTTTCCTCAGCGCTGTGGGCGGCTGTCACCACGACCTACATGATGTAATCACATCTACAACCCTGATATGGGCCACCGAGGGCCAAGCGGGGAAAGATGGAGAGACAGAGAAGGTTGCGAGAAGGAATCTTCCCACAGAGGATCGTTTAAAGTCAAAACTCAAAGACAAGTGTGGACGAAGATGTCTCAAATGACTGAATGATGGGAATTAAAACTGGTTCTTCTTTTCTTCCTTATATTTTCAGTAATCTCATGGATAATTATGTTTTAAAATAACAAACTGTATTATTATTATTATTATTATTATTATTATTATTTTAACGGCTCAACATTACTTGAAGAAATGCAGATTGCACATCGTATTCCATTCCATTGATTTGAACTTTAATCATTTTATGCTGAGAAAGGAAAATGTTTTACTCTTTTAGGTCAAAATCTGAAAGATTTCACGTGATACGAGATGTGCAAGACGTGTTAGCACTAAAAACGTGCGTTGGGGATGACTCAGTTTCTACACCAGATTCTATCTCAACATCTCTCAAATTGACAAATAGTAATATATGTTGGCACAGGGCAATTAGATATAGCAGCACTTTTGGATACAAAAAATTAAAAGTAGCATGGACTTTTTCAAAGAGTGGTTCATGAGGTATTTCTCTAACGGCCAGACAGAGTTGACTTCTACAGTTAAGGCAAAAGTTTTAAGCACATATGTTTTGCAATACGAAGCACTTAAAGTATGTTTTGAGTCTACTCCCAGCCACTACCAGACTACATTTTAGCTTAATAGCTTTTAAATTGTCTGAGTCACAGCCATTTAACATTTTCAATGGGCTGTGGTGGCCCTATTAATTAATTTTCAGAGTTTTAATAAAATCTGTACTGACTGATGGACCCCCCCCTCCCCCAACATGCATTGCATTTTGCCTTTCTGAAGCAGGTGATCATAATTTTACCTCAAAACATGTTTTGCATGATCATACTAGTATATATTAAAACAAATGGACACATAGTACATTAATCTTCAATGATTCACACAAAAATGACCCATAATGTTTTGATCAAGACACTTTATACTTGATGTTTTCAGTATATCCATATTCCAGTTTATCTATATTTTTATGATGCAAGTACATTTTCTGTTTGACATGTTGTTTCCAAAGTTCAGATTTTCAGTTTTGTATTGTTGTAAAGCCAGAGGCTCATACACCCACAAGAATAGAGTAAATATTATTTTCAGGTACAGTTGACTGGAAAGAAACAAAAAATAAAAAAAAAATGAGCAAACAAACAATTATTATAAAAATACTGTTTAGTTGTGTTTTAGTGTACATCAGGAAACCTGTTTTGACACAAATATGAAAACAATCAAATGAACCCCCAATTTTTGCTTTACGAGATGTGTTTTTTTAATGTTACTATAATATTTCATGGAGGGATTCAACAGTGATAAATAACGTAACATGGAGAAATCAGACTGTCTCCCTGTAATATCTCAATTGCTTTGTTTTCATAATAACATTGTAAAACTGATTTAAAAAAGTTTTTTTTTTAGAATGGCCTATAGACTGAATTAAAAAATGGCTTTAAAATAAAACTAATGAAAAGAACACGTGAGGGGAATTGACCAAACAACAAACTGAAACACTCCTTTGAGACACAAACTCATTAACTGCATTATTTCCCATGTGAAAGGAAGAATCTGGGCGAAAAAGTAAATGTGGATTTGGAACAGGTCATTATTTCTGCGTCTGACCTGTTCACATAGCTGTAATTGATCTCATTAATAGTGCAGTGGCCTTTCAATTTGAACCAGACAATGTAGAGTAAAACCAAACACAAATAGATCTGCCCGTCTTACCCCATTTATTGGATACGTCTTCCATCCCAGCTCTCCAAGCACAGACGTTGTGTCCAGCAACACAACTGAAACAAGAAAAATACATGGAAATTACACAGTGAGCAATGTCACAACACAACAACAGACATATTTTCACATTCAGGTTGAAATATACATGATAAATAAGTAGACAGTTTTATTTAATAGAAGTGGATCTTGTGGATAATGAGTCTGGCAACATATTCAATGAGAGTAAAATATGTGTAATATGTGACATATTTTAGGATTGATGGATTGAAGTCAGATTGCTGTCTAAAGTCCATTTTTCCTAAACAAAATGTTCCTGTGCTGCTTCTGAGATTTCTCATGTCATAAAATAATTTCTGCCTCATAATATATCTGCTGCCGTTGCTGTGTCACAAATGTTTCATTATGCCCAAATATTTTTTCAAGAATCTTGTTGCGTAATAAC
>JBBPBX010033283.1:19277-33354 GCA_038048925.1 Garcialebias charrua | reverse complement strand
ACTGGGATGATGGTGGCGGTCTTCAGGCAGGTGGGAACTGACTCCAGTGCAAGTGAGGTGGTGAAGATGTCAGCCAGCACCTCACAGAGCTGGTCCGCACATTCCTTCAGAACTTTCCCTGGGATGTTGTCTGGACCCGTAGCTTTATGAGGGTTGATCCTTCTGAGACTGCCTCTCACTTCTGCTGCGGTCACTTTGAGGTGCTCCTCGTCTGGTGATGAGGTGAGTCTGGTGCTAGTTGGTCTGTTTGGATCATCAAAACGTGCATAAAACTTATTGAGGGCATCAGGCAGGGATGGGTCCCTGGGGCATTGTTTGCTTTTGCCCTTGTAGTCTGTTAAGCATTTGATGCCCTGCCACATGCTCCGTGGATCATGTGAGGTGAACTGTCCCTCGATCCTCTGTGCATACGCGGCTTTGGCCTTCTTTATGCCATCATCCAGTTCTCTCCTGCACTTTCTCAACTCCTCAGTATCTTTAGACTTGAATGCAGTGTCCCTGGCTGCCAGCAGGGTGCGGACATCCTTATTTAGCCAGGGTTTTTGATTGGGGTAAAATTTAACACACTTCCTTATGGATACATTTTCAGCACATGTACTAATGTAACCCAGGACAGAGGAAGCATAAAGATCCAGGTCAACTGAATTTCCATTCGTAGCTGCCTCTTTGAAGACAGACCAGTTTGTGTTTTCAAAGCAGTCTCTTAGCATGGGGGAACTATCTTGGCGCCACGATGTGATCACTCTTTGTTCCGGCTTGTGACGTCTGAGTGGGGGGAGCTGTCTAGGGACCAATAGCAGGGAGCGATGGTCGGAAGCCCCGAGCGGTGGGCGTGGCTTCGCCGTGTACGCCCCCTTCACATTCGTGTAGACCTGGTCTAATGTCTTATTTCCTCGTGTTTCTGTGAAAACGTGCTGATTGAAGGTTGGAAGGATGGCACGTAAATCCACGTGATTGAAGTCCCCGGAAACAATGAAAAACCCCTCAGGATATTTACACTGCAGCGAGGTGAGTAACTCATGAATTTCTTCCTGGGCGTCTTTAGCATTAGCATCGGGGGGTATGTAAACATTGCTTATTATTATCGCTGAATAGTCGCGGGGGAGGTAATGTGGCCTACATCTTATTGTTAAAAGCTCCACAGCAGCTGAGCAGATCCTGCTGATAACGGCACAGTTCGTGCACCAGTCTTTGTTAACGTAAATGCAGACGCCTCCACCTCGCGTTTTCCCCGTAGTCTCGATGCACCGGTCCGTTCTGAAAAATAGTTTATTATCCAACTCGTAAACAGAGTCAGGAGTGTCTTCATTGATCCATGTTTCCGTGAGACAAAGCACCGAACATCTCCTCATCTCCTCCGACGTTGTTACTCTCAGACGAAGCAGGTCCATCTTGTTGTCGAGCGAACGCACGTTGGACAGAAATAAAGCCGGCATCGGGGGTTTACCGGTTTTAGCGTCTGCTCGTAGTCTCGTCATGATTCCTGCTCGACAGCCACGCTTTTTCCCTCGAGAGCACCGCTTCCTTTTCTTTCCTCCGCGCATCTGCTTCCAGAAAGATGATCTAAGCAGATCCAATCTTCCGAGTTCTGATTTGAGTTCGTTGCTGATTTCAGCTGTGCCTTGTGGTAAATCCGCTCCAATTCTCAACAGCTCAGTTCGGCTATAATTCACCCGCAAAAAACGCGCAGAGTCAGGTACAAAAACATTATTAAAACTACTAAAAACTGGGGATGTTCTGGAAGCCCATGAAGCTGCTACTGGTCTGAGCGCGGCCATCTTGGATGTATGTGTGTAATCATATATACACACACACTTTTGTTTAATCAATCAACATTTTCAATAGAAGTTATAGATAAGCAAACTGAAATTAGCATTTTGAAGTACTTTGAATTGATGTTTACCCCAAAATCTAAATTAAAACTATGACATATTTATTCTGGATGTATTATAGGTACGTGAAGGTAATAGAGATAAATGTACATTGTTAATAATTATGCCTCTCTCATTATTTTGTTTTAGAGGACCCCTGCTGGTCCATTACTGTAACGCACCATGTATACACAATGCCTAGAGAAAGCTAACGTCAGCTAGCTTGTATTTACAAGTTTCACTCATTTTATCGCAGTATATTGTCCATAAACTTTGGTACATACTTGGTAAACTGAAGAAAGTTCCAAATCGGCGTCCAACTCGTTGTTGTGTCTTCGCATGTTGTACTCCATACAAAACCTTCTGACACTCATTACCGAGTAATGTGGAGCTCCATGGCGACGCAAAACGTTACTGATTTCAGAGTGTGATTTTCCACTCTCAAAAAGTTTGATGATCAATTCAGAAAACGGTTCAAGTGCAGCCATTGCCTATTATTTAAAATGTTTTGTTTTTATCCCGTCTTTCTCCGCTGTAAAATGTATTCTTTGGCGACTTCCGGTACGTCATTTCCGGTGTCGCTACAAATTAAAACAACAACCGTATTTAGGCAAAAACCAAATCGCACCTTTTTTTTATTTTTGCAATTTCTGTTTTTCTAATTTCGTTTTAAAAACGAAATAACGAAAAAACTGTTTAAAAACCGTTTTTGTAATTTGGTTTTAAAACGAAAAAACCAAATAACGAAATCTTGTTTGGTTATTTGGTTTTTATTTTGAAACGGAATAACGAAAGAACGAACCATACACGGATTGACAAGTTTTAAAGTCTTCATGTCTGGTGGCACAGAACCACCTCTGGTCCTGTATTTTCAGTACAGTGGTCCCTCGTTTATCGCAGGTGCTTGGGACCACGCCCACCCACAATAAGTGAAAAACCACGATGTAGAGAGACAGTAGTCCAAGTTCAGTTCAAGTTCAGTAAACCTTGTCATGACATGTGTCAGGCTGCAATCAGTCATCACCTGTTACTCCCAATCTCCCTCCTTAAATAAACAACTTAAATTTAAATACTGTAACATTTTAAATAAACAATCCAAACAGCACTGATTGTTTATTTAAAATGTTACAGTAATTAAATTTCAGAGAAGAGAAGAGCAGCACATCACAACTTCAGCTCTGCAGCACGGAGCAGAAATGTACTTCTTGAGCAACTACACTTCAACAACTAAACACAGAAGTTCTAAAATAATTAAAAATAACTTAACACTTATATTTTGTGATTATGATGATTTTTACAATGTGACATACTTTGAATTTTACGTTGGAAGAAAAAAGTCAATTGGTGCATCTGGACAGCAAAGGGTTAACCCTTCACAAAGCTGCAGCAGAAGAAATGTGTGTGGCAGAGAAGGAGATCAGCTGATCAGCTGCAGGAGGGAACTTTCTCTTGCACTTGTGAGCTGCACACATGGTGCAAAATCATTTAAAATAATTTATTGAAAATAAACAACCCATCATCAATCAGCCAATTGTGTCATGTCCAGTCTTATTTTGAAAATCCTCAACACAGTGAACCGTGAAGTAGCGAGGGACTACTGTATTTGCTGCAGCTGGCAGCAGTAATTCAGACAGACCCAAACACTGAAGATGATTTAGGACAAGATGACGGTAATTCATGGTTTGGAGGAGCACAGCTACAACATTACTAAAACTAATTACGGTAAGTCTTGTTGTAGAGTCAGAGTCAGAGAGTCTTTATTGTCATTTGCACCGCATGTGGTACATGTGATGAAAACGAGATTATGTACACGGGGTCCCAGTTACATCCAACAACAAATGAAAGAGAAAAACAGTAATAACATCTATAACTAACTAAGAAAAACATCAACTAGTAATACACTAAGCCTAATATAGTGGGAATAAACAGCAGCACGAACATGAGTCTGTATGAGCAGATGGTCACAGATGAAGCTGCAGGTAGCTGCAGGTATCTAAACACAAACAGGGGGACGTCACCTCCTCTGCTACAAACTACTGAGGCTCAACCTGAGGGCCAAAGTCCTGGGGTGTCAGCTAAATGCCTCTCTCCTGACATACTCACCACAACGCTCGGCCTGAAGCCCAGTCCTGCAGCGGCGTCAACAAGGGGGCAGAACCACAAGCTTTAGACCCGTACACGCTGCTCAGCACCACACACAGCCAAACCCTGAGCTACAGTTTGAAAAAGACACTTTCACAAGTTCAGAAGAGACAAACCACTCGAGCTGGAGCTGTGTCCTTTAATCACTACTGTGTCTTTTATCCACTCGGAGTTCTCTTATTGATCACGGAAAACAAATCAAACTTAGATTTGTAACTGGTATGCTGCACTAACTTATGGACGTCAATGGCTGGTAATAAATAAACTGTTTTCTACTGGTTGCAGTCTCTGAAACACACGTCAGCGTGCACATACCTTGTAAATTAGACAGTGCGTACTCCAGCCCCTTCATGGCTTTCACCTGGTTACTCTTGAAGCGAGCCAATCCAAACTCCTGAGAACACACAGAACAGAAAATGTATAAAAGATGTAAAAATAAACCTCAACAACAACAGCTGACCTTCAGGTATATTCCAGAAATATTTTACAGCACATTGAGGCTAACATTATTTTAACACCAAGTTCAAGCCTCCATTAATCGCCTCGTAGCAAATCAGAAGTCACAGCCCAGACGAGCTAAGACCTTGTATAAACTTTGACCTTGATTTGTGCCCTTGACCTTGATGAAAAGCATACGTGAGGTTATACTAGAATATGCTCGTCTTTAAAGCAGGCAGATAATAAAAACTGTAGAATAAAAGAACACGACACCTCGATTAGATATGCACAGAGTGAAGAGCAGAGATGGAAAGGCTCCACCAGGAGGTGGTGCCTCTGTCTTCACAACATGCTTCAACAAGAAATGACATTTTAACAATAACAAGTACTTCTCAAGGATTGACACGTCGTCATTTCAAAGATGGAGGGAACTCGCTCACCCTCAATTGTTTCATTGTCAGAGATATTTCAGAAATATGAAGTTTGAGCTTCTAAAAGGACAAATTGTTGCAAACATGCAGGTTCAGGTTAGTTTTCATCCACACACGTGTGTCACAGACTTCCGCTTCACAATAATGGAAAAGGAGCTCCTTTTCTCCCTGCAGCTGCAGGACAAACACACCTGAATGGGTTTGGAGAAGCCAAAGATGCTTGAGGAAATCCACGCTTCACGCTTCAGTTGTGTGGCTCCTGGCTGCGCCGCTGAGTCTTGGAAAACACACCGTTCTTCTACAGACTGCACACAGAACAGGGACAGCAGACTGATGTCAGGATCAATTTGTTGATTTGATGCATCACAAACAACGATGAGTCCAACTACAGGCAGGAGGTGGAACACCTGGAGAGCTGGTGCAGGAAGAATAACCTTCACATCAACGTGAAGAAGACAAAGGAGATGGTCGTGGATTTCAGAACGAACAAACACACCTACACACCCCCACCCCTCGAACATAGGAGGATCTGTGGTGGAAGTGGTCTCCAGCTACAAGTATGCTTGGGTATGAACCTGAACAACAACCTCAACTGGAGCAACAACACCACCGGTCTGACGAAGAAAGCTCATCAGAAGTCGTGTTTCCATCAAGGTTTCTAGCTGCGCATTTTGAAGTATCGCAGCAGAAAAGCTTAATGGAAACGGCAAAATCCGTATTTACTTTCTCAAGTTCGCCAAAAAGTTTATACGCTCGCTTGAGGTGGTTTTTGGGATGTTCGAAAATGAGCAGATGCGCACAGCGACAGATGGAAACACATTTGCCGACTCGTGCTGCCGAAGCGAACATTCACGTCACGTGACTGATCAGCTGTTTCCGCTCCGGACAACATGTAACATCGCTAAAACTAGTTTGTATGACAGAATAAATACAACTCGACCGATAGCAACACGTACCTGAAATATTCTCTCCATTTTGACGAGATGTGTGGCCAGGTTCTGTTTTCAACTGCTACTTCCTGTTTACTGTAGACATGCGCAGTCATGCGCAGTGCTGACGTCTGACGTAATGACGCTGACGTCTGACGTAATGACGCTGTGCGTGGCTTGGTAGATGCGCTTCAAGCCAGCAGATGGAAACACTTCTGCTTCGCATTAATTTGTATTTACATATTTGCGAGATTTCAAAAATTAGCTCAAAAATCGAAATGAAAATGGATGGAAACACGGCTAGAGACTCTACTTCCTCAGACGGCTGAGACGAGCTGGTCTGAGTAGCCCAGTCCTCACCTCCTTCTACAGGTGTGCAGTGGAGAACATCATGTGCTCCAGCATCAACATGTGGCATGGAGGCTGCACAGCTGCAGAAAGAAAAGCTCTGCAGAGGGTGGTGAAGGCTGCACAGAAGTCTGTTGGAGTCAGTCTTCCCATCGTCACAGACATCTACGCCTCCAGATGCAGGAAGAGGACCACTTGTATCATGAATGGCCCCACACACCCAGCACACACACACTTTTTGCCCCACTCCCCTCAGGAAGGAGGTTGAGGAGCATTAAGTGTAGAACCACTAGACACAGCTTCTACCCTGAAGCTGTTATGGTGCATTCAGACCGAACAGCTTTTCAGCAGCAGGAGCGTCCAGTTTACATGTAAAGTCAATGGTGGACGCGCTTCCAGCCACGTCTTGGCGTCGGGCGTCACGTCGCGTGCGTGTTGAGCGTGCTGGGAAGCGTTTTTCCGTGCACGTGAACCGGCTTCAGCCTCCAAACCGCGCATTCAACATGCTGAAGATTTCGCGGTTCAAACTTTCAAACGCCGCTCAACTCTCCCTGATTGGTTGGTGTGTCAACCAATCAGGGAGAGTCGGGGGGAGAAGAGAGGAGGAGAAGAGAGGAGGAGAAGAGAGGGCGAGAGTCCCTGTGTGACGCGGAAACGAGGGTGCGCGCGCACTATGTGACGTATTGTTTGTTGGTCACAGAAAAGACCCGCGAGGTCGTGTACTATGGAAGAGAAACTCATTGTAGCTGTGTGTTCGCGACAATTCCTTCACGACCAGTCAAGTGTGCTCCACAGAGACGGAAATAAAAGGCTCCTCGCCTGGCGGAGTGCGCAGGACTCTGTGCGCAGGACTCTGTATACCGGTAAGCTCCTCCCACACACCCAGCAGCTGTTTCGCGTTCAGGTCCAAGTAGGTCTGGACACCAAGTGCGTCCACTTGCGTGCGTGACGAGCTTTTTGGAGGTGGAAACGCTGTTTGGTCTGAATGCACCATTAGACTCAAGAATATCTAACCAGGATGATCATTGTAAAGAAAAAAAAAATCACTGTAATGCCACTTGACTGTTGATATGTGTTGCTGATTATCCATGCTGCTGATCTCATGCATAACCAGTAACATTTTTAAATTAACCAGATCCCTTAGTTTCAAGGTATTTGACTGAATAAACAATTTGTTTGTGTGTTCTCTGATGTCCACTTTATATAAAATCCTCATAACTTTCTTTTGTATGACAGATAACGGTTTAGTGTTGGTTTTATATGTGTTGCAGTTGCACCATACCTCTATACTGTACCCTGATGCATGCTCAATAATCCAGGTAGAAAATTCTAAAAAAAAGCTAAGTCTGGTCCTCTGGACATTAAAAAAACAAAATAAAATAAAAAAGTAGAAACGTTTCGTCTTTCGTCCGAAAGACTTCCCCTGTTGTACAGCACCTCAGACTGAGGAAGTCTTTCAGACGAAAGACGAAACGTTTCTACTTTTTTGTTTTGTTTTTTGAATGTCCAGAGTGTTTCTAGTTCTAAAACATGTTTTACTTGATTTAGAAGTCCAGTACTTTTGCATAGTTTTATGTACTTTATATGAGATTTCCTGTTAAGTTTATGATCTAAAAATTTAACTTCATGTACTCGTTCAACTTGATTATCATCTATAGACATAATAGAATCATCTACTTTTCTATTACCAAAAGTCATGAATTTTGTTTTATTCCAGTTTATTGATAATTTGTTGTATTTAAACTAGGGATGCACCGATCCACATTTCTCACTTCCGATCCCGATAATCAAAAACTGGGTATCGACCAATACCGATACTTTTCCGATCCGACAACGTTCAGATATACAAATCTGTATAAAGAAGCTTTTGCACTGAGAATATTTATTTCAACATGGTGTGAGACATCCAATGAAGACTCTCTATGCTTTACCACAGGAAGCTCACAAACTTTAACCAACAAACAGGAGGCAGCCAGGAACGTCTTCACCACACACGTCCTTCTTACTCATGGTTCAGTTGGAAAAACTAAAAAAACGCTAAGCATGATGGGAAAGACAACACAGCCACTCCCCTTTTAGGCAGTGGATTTTGTTGTCTTTCCCATAATGCTTAGCAGTATTTTAGTTTTGAAAACTAAAATACTGCTAAGCATTCTGGGAAATCCCGTTTTTAGTTTCGTTTTTGACTGTGGCAATTCTTGTTGAATTTGATCAACAGATACAGATTTAAACAATACTGTACATTGAATTTACATTTATAAATTCAATGCATAGTTTAAATCTGTATCTGTTGATCAAAACCAACTAGAATTTTACAACTCAGTGCTACAGTAAAAAACGAAACTAAAAAACGGGATTTCCCAGAATGCTTAGCGGTATATTACTGTTCAATTATAGTTTAAATCTGTATCCCTTGATCAAATTCAACAAGAATTACTACTCATATAGTGCCAGAATCAAAAATAAAACTAAAAAAATGGGGACTGTGTTGATTTCCCATAATGTTTAGCAGTATTTTAGACTAGTGTTCTGGGCACCATGAGTCAGAAGGACGTCTGTGGTAGAGACCTCCTCGTTTTTGCCATTAGTTTGTGAATTACTGTAGTGAGGCTAAAGAGTGTCTTCTTTGGGTTTACCTCACACAATGTTAAAACAGAAGTCACAGGGCATTGTGCAATATACTGCTCTTTGACATCTAGAAAATATCGGAAATTTTGGCAGGCTGGTTCCGATATCCAATACTTGCCTTATGCTGGTATCAGATACTGATACCGATACTGTACTGGTATCGGATCGGTGCATCTCTAATTTAAACCACTCATTAGGTTTAGACATCTCACCAGCCTTACATTCTATAATGGTTTTTAAGTCATTCCCAGAACAAATTAAATTTGTATCATCTGCAAACAGGATGATTTGTAACTTTTTAGACACTTCACAAATGTCATTGATATACAAAAGAAAAAGCTTTGGTCCTAGCACTGAACCTTGGAGGACTCCACATTTAATATTTTAAAGATCTGATTTTTCATTTCCTAATTGTACAAATAGTTTTCGGTTTGTCAAATAGCTACTCAACCAAATATGAACTATCCCTCTTATCTCATAATCTTGCAATTTGGAAAGCAATAAAGTGTGGTCGATTGTATCAAAGGCTTTTCTTAAATCAATAAACATCCCCCCTGTATATTGCTTCCTTTCTATTGCTTCTGTACTTTCTTCATTTAGTTTTAATAATGCAAGGGATGTTGATTTATTTGATCTAAAGCCATAATGACTCTCACTCAAGTTATTATTTTCAATATAACCATCCAATTTCTGGACAAACTATTTTTAAGCACTTTAGAAATCTGAGGGAGCACTGAGATCGGTCTATAATTGTCAAAACTATGTCTTATCACCCTTTTTAAATATTGTAATTACTTTTGCTGATTTAATTTTTTCTGCAAATATGCCATTCTGGACTGAAAAATTACAAATTATAAATACAAACCGGTTCCGCGCCTCTGTTGTCGAGGCAGCTTATCAGAGTTGTGGCCGCAAGGTTGTTGGTGCCTGTCGTGGTGGCAACCCTCAAACCCGGTGGTGGACACCGGCTGTGAGGGATGCTGTCATGCTGAAGAAGGAGTCCTATTGGGCCTTTTTGGCCTGTGGGACCCCGGAAGCAGCAGATAGGTACCGACAGTCCAAGCGGCATGCGGCTCGGGTGGTTGCTGAGGCAAAAACTCGGGCGTGGGAGGAGTTCGGAGAGGCCATGGAGAATGACTTCCGTACGGCTTCGAGGCGATTCTGGTCCACCATCCGGCGTCTCAGGGGGGGAAAGCGGTACGCGACCAACACCATTTATGGTGGGGATGGCGTGCTGTTGACCTCAACTCGGGATGTTGTGAGTCGGTGGGCGGAGTACTTCGAAGACCTCCTCAATCCTACTGGCACGTCTTCCACTGAGGAAGCGGAGCCTGGGGACTTTGGGTCGGGCTCTCCAATCTCTGGTGCTGAGGTCACCGAGGTGGTTAAAAAGCTCCGCGGTGGCAGGGCTCCGGGGGTGGATGAGATTCGCCCTGAGTTCCTTAGGGCTCTGGATGTTGTGGGGTTGTGTTGGCTTACGCGACTCTGCAATATCGCGTGGACATCGGGGGCAGTTCCCTTGGATTGGCAGACTGGGGTGGTGGTTCCCCTATTCAAAAAGGGGGACCGTAGGGTGTGTTCCAACTATAGGGGGATCACACTCTTAAGCCTCCCTGGTAAGGTCTATTCAGGGGTTCTGGAGAGGAGGGTCCGTCGGATAGTCGAACCTCGGATTCAGGAGGAGCAGTGTGGTTTTCGTGCTGGTCGTGGAACACTGGACCAGCTCTACACCCTCAGCAGGGTCCTGGAGGGTGCGTGGGAGTTTGCCCAACCAGTTTACATGTGCTTTGTGGACTTGGAAAAGGCATTCGACCGCGTCCCTCGGGGGGTTCTGTGGGGGGTACTCCGGGAGTATGGGGTACCAGGCCCATTGATATGGGCTGTTAGGTCCCTGTACGACCGGTGTCAGAGCTTGGTCCGCATTGCCGGCAGTAAGTCAGGCTCGTTTCCAGTGAGAGTTGGACTCCGCCAAGGTTGCCCTTTGTCACCGATTCTGTTCATAACTTTTATGGACAGAATTTCTAGGCGCAGCCAAGGTGTTGAGAGGATCCGTTTTGGTGGCCTTAGAATCGCTTCTCTGTTTTTTGCAGATGATGTGGTCCTATTGGCTTCATCAGGTCGTGATCTACAGCTTTCGCTGGAGCGGTTTGCAGCCGAGTGTGATGCGGCCGGGATGAGGATCAGTTCCTCCAAATCCGAGGCCATGGTCTTGAGCCGGAAAAGGGTAGCGTGCCCTCTCCAGGTCGGGGAGGAGGTCCTGCCCCAAGTGGAGGAGTTTAAGTATCTCGGGGTCTTGTTCACGAATGAGGGAAAACTGGAGCGTGAGATCGATAGGCGGATAGGTGCAGCATCCGCAGTGAAGCGGGCGCTGTACCGGTCTGTCGTGGTGAAGAGAGAGCTGAGTCGAAAGGCAAAGCTCTCAATTTACCGATCGATCTACGTTCCCACCCTCATCTATGGTCATGAGCTTTGGGTTGTGACCGAAAGAACGAGATCTCGGATACAAGCGGCTGAAATGAGTTTTCTCCGCAGGGTGTCTGGACTCTCCCTTAGAGATAGGGTGAGAAGCTCAGTCATCCGGGAGGGACTCGGAGTAGAGCCGCTGCTTCTCCACATCGAGAGGAGCCAGTTGAGGTGGCTCGGGCATCTGGTTAGGATGCCTCCTGGACGCCTCCCTGGTGAGGTGTTCCGGGCATGTCCCACCGGGAGGAGACCCAGAGGAAGACCCAGGACACGCTGGAGGGACTATGTTTCTCGGCTGGCCTGGGAACGCCTTGGGATTCCCCCAGAGGAGCTGCTCCAAGTGGCTGGGGAGAGGGAAGTCTGGGCCTCCCTACTTAGGCTGCTACCCCCGCGACCCGACCCCGGATAAGCGGACGAAAATGGATGGATGGATGGATGAACTGGATTCCAAAAAAGTTGGGACACTAAACAAATTGTGAATAAAAACTGAATGCAATGATGTGGAGGTGCCAACATCTAATATTTTATTCAGAATAGAACACAAATCACAGATCAAAAGTTTAAACTGAGAGAATGTATCATTTTAAGGGAAAAATATGTTTCAAAATTTCATGGCGTCAACAAATCCCAAAAAAGTTGGGACAAGTCCATTTTTACCACTGTGTGGCATCCCCCCTTCTTCTTACAACACTCAACAGACGTCTGGGGACAGAGGAGACCAGTTTCTCAAGTTTAGAAATAGGAATGCTCTCCCATTCATGTCTAATACAGGCCTCTAACTGTTCAATCGTCTTGGGCCTTCTTTGTTGCACCTTCCTCTTTATGATGCACCAAATGTTCTCTATAGGTGAAAGATCTGGACTGCAGGCTGGACATTTCAGTACCCGGATCCTTCTCCTACGTAGCCATGATGTTGTGATTGCTGCAGAATGTGGTCTGGCATTATCTTGTTGAAAAATGCAGGGTCTTCCCTGAAAGAGATGACGTCTAGATGGAGCATATGTTGTTCTAGAACCTGAACATAGTTCTCTGCATTAATGGTGCCTTTCCAGACATGCAAGCTGCCCATGCCACAAGCGCTCATGCAACCCCATACCATCAGTGATGCAGGCTTCTGAACGGAGCGTTGATAACAACTTGGGCTATCCTTGTCCTCTCTGGTCCGGATGACATGGCGTCCCAGTGTTCCATAAAGAACTTCAAATTGTGACTCATCTGACCACAGAACAGTCTTCCATTTTGCCACACTCCATTTTACTTCCGCTCTCGGCAAAGCAAGTCGCATATCTTTTTGCTCCTACCCTCCTTAAGTTTTCCTCCTCCCTGCTTGCTTTTTGTCTCGTCTGTGATTCTTCAGCGCTCACTCGAACCAATTTGCGATGGATTTAATAAATTGGGCTGTTTCCTCTATAGATAAGATTTTTTCCACGAAGCGGACCGGGCCAGGAGAAGCGGTCTGCCCCTCTGACACGCACGCTGTCGGATACATGATGGACTCGTGGGGACAGTGGCAACCTATGTGTTTGACCGTCTTGTCTGTCGAAGACGTGGAAGATTTGTGGATTATTGGGATATTGGTGGCAGCTGCTCTGTTTTTTGGCGTCAGCGGAGCTGTCTGCTACTGGAAGCTCAGGAAGACTTCGGCGGCTATCAGCGCGCTGGCCAAACTTCCTGATCAGCAAGATTCTCTGATCCGGGCTGTGAGCTCCTCATCCCAGCTGTTGTACGAACTGAATCGCACGATGGGAGCGGCGGTAGACCACCGCGGACCTGCGGTGCGCTTTGGAACTCGTTTACAGCCGCCCGGCCTCAATCAGGGCACAGATGGGGGTTCGTAGCTCGGAACCTCATATGATTCGGCGATTTTGGACCTGAACAGCACCTGGACTTGGAAGGCTGCAGTCAAAAAGAACACTGTGGCCTGGATTGAAGATAAACAAAAGAACTATCTAATCTGGTTTCTGCACACGACCTTGAAAAGAAGGCTGTCTGGAAACTATTCTCCTGGAGTGAAGCTGAGAGACCTTGCTGACCCCCCCCCCCCAGAGATCTCTGTGGGTGTGCTCGGAGGCGCCAAGCTGAACAACTGCTGAACTGTGCTATCTGAATGTTGCTCACAGACTCTTTGATCTCCTTGCATGTCGTCAAACTGCAACAATGTCTTGTCTGGATGTGCTTAATGCTGATAGAGTTTTTGGGACTTTATCATAGAGTGTCTTAAGGCAATCTTTGATAGATTCTTTTTTTGAATATCACAAATGATACCTATTGTGTTTTCCTTTTTTCCATATCTGATTTGACCTTCATCCCGAGATGGATGAGAGAGGCCGCGCTGAAGAACATGTCATGTGTTTGAATATGCAGCAGCTTTACATTCTCTCCCTCTTCTGGACGACTGTGTATACATTATCACGTTGTATTGGTGAGAACTGGTGCAATGTTAATAAAAGCTCTTGTATCTTGTATTGTATCTTGTAAATGACCCCTGGCCCAGTGCAAACATCTGAGCTTGTGGAGCTTGCTTAGAAATGGCTTCCTCTTTGCACTGTAGAGTTTCAGCTGGCAACGGCGGATGGCACGGTGGATTGTGTTCACTGACAATGCTTTCTGGAAGTATTCCTGAGCCCATTCTGTTATTTCCTTGACAGTGGCATTCCTGTTTGAGGTGCAGTGACGTTTAAGGGCCCGGAGATCACGAGCATCCAGTAGAGTTTTACGGCCTTGACCCTTACGCACAGCGATTGTTCCAGATTCTCTGAATCTTTTGATGATGTTATGCACGGTTGATGATGATAACTTAAAAGTCTTTGCTATTTTACGCTGGGTA
>JBBPBX010033282.1:0-23466 GCA_038048925.1 Garcialebias charrua | reverse complement strand
CTAAATGTTTTGAGAAACTGGTCATGTCCCACATCAAGGCAACCGTCAACATCAATGAGGACCCTCATCAATACGCATACCGTGAGAACCGATCAACAGAGGACGCCATTTCTTCCGTGGTCCACACTGCTCTCACCCACCTGGATCAGAAAGACTCATACGTGCGTCTGCTCTTTGTGGACTTCACATCTGCCTTCAACACCATGATCCCCCAAACTCTGATAGACAAACTATCTACACTTGGACTAAGCCCCTCTATTTGTAACTGGGTACTAGACTTCTTAACAGACAGACCACAGTCCGTGAAGATCCACAACTTCTCCTCCTCCACCATAACCCTTAGCACTGGCTCTCCTCAGGGATGTGTGCTGAGCCCCCTTCTGTTCACTCTGCTCACATATGATTGTACAGCCACACTTCCAGGCTGTCATATTGTTAAGTTTGCAGATGATACAGCGGTGGTGGGATGCATTACAAACAATGATGAGTCCAGCTACAGACAGGAGGTGGAACACCTGGAGAGCTGGTGCAAAGAGAACAATCTTCACATGAATGTGAAGAAGACAAAGGAGATGATTGTGGACTTCAGAAGGAACAAACACAACCATGCCCCACTGAAAATAGGTGGGTCTGCAGTGGAAGTGGTCTCCAGCTACAAATACTTGGGTGTACACATGAATGATAACCTCAGCTGGAGCAACAACACCACCAGCCTGATCAAGAAAGGTCATCAGAGACTCTACTTCCTCAGACGGCTGAGACGAGCTGGTCTGAGCAGCCCAGTCCTCACCTCCTTCTACAGGTGTGCAGTGGAGAGCATCCTGTGCTCCAGCATCAACGTGTGGCATGGAGGCTGCACAGTTGAAGAGAGGAAAGCTCTACAGAGAGTGGTGAAGGCTGCACAGAAGTCTGTTGGAGTCAGTCTCCCCACCATCACAGACATTTACACCTCCAGATGCAGGAAAAGAGCCACCTGCATCATGAAAGACCTCACTCACCCAGCACACTCACTCTTTGCCCCACTCCCCTCAGGACGGAGGTTGAGGAGCATCAAATGTAGAACCACTAGACTGAGGAACAGCTTCTACCCTGAGGCTGTTAGACTCATGAATAAATAAAAATAAAATAAAAAATAAACACTGCAAAATATCACATCATGCTGATGCTGATCTGTTTTCTTGTTGCTGTATTCATCTGTGACCATCTGCTCATACAAACTCATGTTCGTGCTGCTGTTTATTCCCACTATATTAGGCTTAGTGTATTACTAGTTGATGCTTTTCTTAGTTAGTTCTAGATGTTATTACTGTTTTTCTCTTTCATTGTTGTTGGATGTAACTGGGACCTCGTGTACATAATCTCGTTTTCATCTCATGTACCACATGCGGTGCAAATGACAATAAAGACTCTCTGACTCTGACTCTGATCATGCGGAGCACTAAGTCAGAAGCCCTGCAGGCCTCCTCCATGGTCTCTGTTGCAGCTTGTTTGTTTGTCGTTACCTAGAGTCCCTGTAGCTTTTCTGTCAGGTACGCCTACATCATGGTTGAAGCATTCATCACACGAGCCGCGAGGCCCTGAGCCCGGTAGCAATTCTTGAGCTGTTTCTCTGAAGCATGGCAGGCCCTGCTGGACAACGCTGGCTTTGTCCCCGTAGCTGCGGGGGCCAGATGAGCCGCCAGGGTGAGACCTGGCGAGACCTACTGCCTCCATTCCGGCGACATCCAGGAGCCGGGATAGTGGCAGCATCATGGGAGCTCCGGGTTCCACCCAGGAGCGCGTGAGCTCCATGAGAAAGTCCAAGAAAATGGGCGTTTTCTGCGATGTTGTCGGCTGCTGCTTCGGGTAGAAGTAATTTCCCGCCAGCCTCGTAACCTGTTGGCGAGGCGTGGGGTCTGGTCACGCGACCTGCAAGGCGTCCGCCGCCCTGTGGCACAAGTCGAACAGAGCAGGGACCGACACGTCCAGTTCCAATAGAACTTGCGCCAGGTTCTGAGAGGAATCCACACTTTCCCCTCTGCAACCGTACTCGGCGTCTTGGTTAAACACTTCGGGCGTTGAGTCCTCGACGAGGACTCGAAGTCCGACACGTTCTCATCCCTGACCTGACCGCTGCATTCCAAGTCCATGTTCTCGAGCTCCAGCTCGGGAGCGAGCATTTCTGAGTGTCCTGCGGCCTTCAGCGCTGCAGCCTTCTCCATGGTCTTAGCCAACGCGTCCGCGCTGTGTTTCCTCACTACCGCCGGCATCCGACAGCAGTGGGAGCAGGAGTCGGGGTATTCCAGCGCTTTTCTTGCGTGCAAGATCCCCAGGCAGACTGGACAGGCCTTGTGGGTGTCCGTCGCCGAGAGGGAGTAGCCGCAGCCGCTGGGGCAGGGGCGCGAGCGAGGGCTCGCCGTCCTGCTGGTTTTCTTCGGAACCTTTGTCCTCTGTTTTCCCTTCTCGGGAGCCATGTCCGGAGACGAGAAGCGTCGAGGCTGTTCCTAGTTTCCTTTTGTTTGAAGATGTCCTCTACGTCTTGTAGCTTTCGTTGGCTAGCCTGCTAATGGTTAGCAGGGAGTGTTGTGACGCAGTTAGCGCCGTCGAGCAAAGCAGCTGCGGAGAGAGAAGAAAACTTTGAGGTAAGTAGAAAAACGCTGGACTAGCTTTCGCCAGCCCAGCAGTACGCAGGAAAATTTCTCTGTACATTCAGCGTAGAGAGCAAGCTCACCTCTGATCGAGCGATGTGACAACAGAGAAGTCCCACAAAGTTCCGGTTTAAGCGAGGTGAAGGGCAATAAGAGAAAATAGGATGGGCGTCCGCGTCTTAAATACCCAGAGGGAGGGGACTCTGGCGTGACGCTGACGCCCCTGCCGTAAAGGCGTGATTGTATTCCTTAAGGTAATCGCGCGGGGCGCAATTTTCCATAGCAATTATGTTGCACCGAGTGACTGACTGATAAGGGAACTGATAGAAATATGTCGTTTTGTGCTGGATATTTTTGATACCATACCAGCTTTATTTATAGAGCACTTTAGACGCCCATAGGACCAAAGTGCTGTACACATTCATTCAACCTTTATTTACACAGGTTAGTCTCACTGAGCCTCAGGGACTCGTTTACAAGAGAGACCTGGATTTTAACAAAGAATGATGACAACAGTAGACAACAACAACAATAGATAATTATAAAAGATGTTTACAAATTGAGAACAAGTGGAAAAAATTGTGTTAAAAAACTGTAAAAAAAAAAAAAAAAGATTATAAGACGGTGTAGAAAACTAAAAACATGTCTGCGTTGGTTCTTGCCAGTAACTTAGCAAATGTTTGAAGCCACTTAGAGTTCAAGGTCGAGAGCTTCAGATCTTTTTGCAAGATATTTCAGGAAACTGCAGCGGAGTAGAAGAAGGCCCTTTTGCCTAGTTCAGTCCGTACTGAGGGAACACTGTATGTAATGATGTCCTGACAGCGCACGTTGTAGCTGCACTCACGCAGAGACATGTAGGAGGAGATGTATGAAGGCAGCAGACCAAGAAGTGATTTAAAGATGAAAATGTACCAGTGGAAGAGTCTGCGTGAAATTAATGATGTCCAGTTAACCAGTGAATACAGGGTGCAGTGGTGGGTACGATAATCACAGCCAGTTTTGAATCTTAGTACACCATGATAGACAACATCCAACATCTGCAGAGTGCTTGTAGGAGCGTTTATGTAGATAATAAAATAAAACAATGATACAGTCAGATAATAAAACAATTAAAATGATTAAAAGTCAACATTTCAGGTGGTGTCAGTTGATAAACTGAGGCAGTCACACTGAAATGTGTTGAAAACAAAAATCAGTTGTAAACTCACATTCAGTGATTACTTTTTGAGTTTAAGTAAAATTCATTCAGTGGATCATCCATCCATCCATACAGCCAGCCAGCCAGCCAGCCATCCGTCCATCCATTAATCCATTACCTTTTCCCGCTTCTTCCTTTTCAGGTCACAGGGGTCACTGGTGCCCATATCCTGCAGTCACTGTGTGAGAGGCGGGGGACACCCTGGACATGTCTCCAGTCCATCACAGACACACAGAGACAAACAACCATTCACTCTCTCACTCTCATCTAGAGACAATTTAGAGTTACCAATCAGTCTAACATGCATGTTTTTGGTCTGTGGGAGGAAATTGGAGTACCAGGAGAAAACCCACACATGCACTGAGAGAACATGCAACCTCCACCCAGAAAGGCCTCTGCTCTGGCTGGGGGTTTGAACCTGGGCGACCTGCTTGCTGAGAGGCAGCAGCTCTACCAACTGTGCCACATTTTTATTTTATTCTTATTTATGAACAGATGAAGAGGCTTCACACCGACAGTTAATGCTAAGTTTGAAGCAAAAATCTTGCATTACGAGTAGCACTTATGTGTTGTGAATAAAGTCCAGCCACAACACAAATCTTTATCACACCGTTTGTGAAACTGACTGACTCAAAGACATTGTGTTTTCTAAAGTGATGTGACAGTGGCAGCCATCTTGAAAGAAGTTAACTCCAAAATTCCCCATAACTGAGGATGATTCACAAAACATATTCCAGGTGCCACTCTTTGCATAAGATCTTTTGTTTATAATATCTTTAGCATTAACAGTTGAAGTCAAACCTTTAGGCAAAATATTTCTGGATCCAACACATTGGTAATAATAAAACACAGAAAGTAATAATTTGTGTTTTCTATGGTGCAACTGAATGTCTTTTAAAGTCAATGTGACCACTGCAGTTAATTTACATAAAAAACACAGACATGGCTATAAATCATTCAGAGGTTAGATACTGAGCTAAAATCAAACGTGAAGTTAAAGAAGTTAAAAGTTATTCACATTGCATACATACTCTTCAAGTCATATTTTTGCTAACCATTCACTGTAGGGTAACGGGAACTGTGAAAAACAACTTTTACCAGTTAAGTTTTAATTTCAGGAAAAATACTTTCATCTGGTCCTCACGAGGTTTGTTCTATAAATAAATACAACCTGTAATGAACAACAGCACATATTGTGCTGCACATTCATTCATTCATTCAACCTTTATTTAGTCAGGTAAATCTTTTGAACCTCATGGGCTCATTTACAAAAGCGACCTGCTAAAACTAAAGAACAATGAACAGCAGTGATAGAATTTCATTAAACAATAAACAAACAAACAATAAACAATAGAAAACAAAAAGAGAGAAAAAAACAAAAGATTTTTTTTTTTTTTTAACAAAGTATCAAAAAACTAGCAAAACATTATAAGGTAGACGTATAAAATCAAAGACAGGAACAAATCTGCATTGGTTTTTGCCAGGATTCCAACAGATTCTGAAAACCATTTAGAGAAGTCAAGGTCGAGAGCTTCAGATCTTTTTGTAAGATATTCCATGAAGCAGGAGCAGAATAGGAGAAGGCCCTTTTTCCAAGTTCAGTCCTCACTGACGGAACACTGCAGGTAATCATGTCCTGAGAGCGCACACTGTAGCTGCACTCACGCAAAGACATGTAGGAGGAGATGTATGAGGGCAGCAGACCAAGAAGTGATTTAAAGATGAAAATGTACCAGTGGAAGAGTCTGCGTGAGGTTAATGATGTCCAGTTAACCAGTGAATACAGGGTGCAGTGGTGGGTACGATAATCACAACCAGTTATGAATCTTAGTGCACCATGATAGACCACATCCAACATCCGCAGGGTGCTTGTAGGAGCATTCATGTAGAGAATGTCACCGTAATCAATGGAGGGAAGGAAAGTCACAGATACAAGGCGTTTCCTAACATTCAGTGTTAGACAGGATCTGTTTCTGAAAAAGAAACCCAGTTTAACTTTCAATTTCTTCACTAGGTTTTCCACGTGGAGTTTAAAAGAGAGATGTGAATCGATCAGGATACCCAGATATTTATAGGAATCAACAAACTCAATAGGGACACCATTTGAAGATAAAATCAGAGGAGGATCTGCTGGAACCGCCTTCCTATTTGAAAAAAACATCCCTTTTGTTTTATCAGCATTTAGGACAAGTTTGAGACGGAACAAATCTGACTGGATGATGTCAAAAGCGGATTGTAGTAACTGGAAAGCCTTAGCTACTGTTTTAGCTCGGCAATAAACAACTGTATCATCAGCATAGAAATGTAAGGATGCATCAGGGATGCAGTGACCTACATTAGCTATGTAGATTGTAAAGAGAGTTGGTCCTAAAACTGAGCCTTGTGGTACACCATTTTTAACTGTTAAATAGCTGGAAGAAGCACCGTTATGTTGAACACATTGCCTCCGATTGGAAAGATAGTTAGAAAACCAACCGATGGTGTGATCAGAGAAACCGATTTCTGAGAGCTTATGACACAGGATGTTATGATCCACAGTGTCAAAAGCTTTAGACAGGTCTAAGAAAAGTGCAGCACAATAGTCCTTAGCATCCAATGCTTCAACAACATCATTCAGAACCTTCAGAGAAGCAGTTGTTGTGCTGTGTTTTTTCCTGAAACCAGATTGATGGAGAGGTAAGATGTTAAATGAGTCCAGATAATTTTTGATCTGAGAGTTTATCAGTTTTTCTTGAACCTTGGCTAAGATGCAGAGTTTAGAGATCGGTCGATAATTGTTCAATGTACATAATTATTAAACTAAAACAAAATGCAGAAAGTGAGTGTGAAAATCTTCTGCTGCTTCATCTTCACTGCTCTGGAATTAAGGAGTGTGGAGCACTGAGGTGATGTTAATCAATGCTCTTAATTAGGGCCTTGGTGTTCTTTCTGTCCGAGTGTACACTCACTAGGACCTAAGTTGCACACACGCCCATGTATGCATGCTATTTTTAGATCAGCTGCACCACAGCGTGTGTTACGTCCACAAGGAACATAGCATATTCATAGGACACAAAACAAGAAAAGCATATTCATAGGACACAAAACAAGAAAAGTTTAAAAAGTTTTAAAAAGTTTTATTTTTGTTTAACTCCTGGAGGCTGCGGGCATGGTTCATGCAACCAGCTCCTTTCTGGGGAGAAAGACGACTAAAAACAAGAGTTCACCCTCAGGTTTCCCAAATAAAAACAAAGTACAAATGTTGGACCTGGTGAGCCAGCCAAAAAGAACAAAACGCCACCCAGGCAGACCCAATCCGGTACAGGACCGTCGTGTCTCCCCAGGCAACGATTTACCTGTTTAAACACTCAGCTAAGGTAGCATTAAGACGAAAACAGGACTACCGATCTCACCAGGTCAAAACCTATTTAAAAACAGTGTCAAAAACAGTGTCAAACAGTCAGTGCTCAGCACAAACTACTAAACCCTCCATGGGCAAACCAACACATAAGCTCCTAGGTTTACCAGAGCTCCACACGAGCATGCACCTGCTCAACACACCACTCCCTCAGGAGTGACAACCAAGTGGCGAGGGGTTGGCGGAGAAGTACAAACCTCCACACCCCTGCAACAGATCATTGCACCCAGCTTATTTATAGGCGGGCTCAATACAGTGCACTAATCAAGGCTGATCTAAATCAGGCTGTAAAAAAGGTGTTTTTAGCAGTGTAGCCAGGTTGGTAGCCAACATAAACAAAAACATATTGGGGCTTAAAATAATAATGTGCCCTGGCACATAACATCCCCATCAATAGTTTTTGGACGGGGGATGCAGCTATGTCATAAAACATAGTTCATTACCCATATAAACAAAAAACTCTAATCCAATCATAATTCAAAACATTCTGACACACAAGACTTGTCTTAAAACAGGTGAACACGTAGTCTAAATAAAGCACGACACGAGACACAGAAAGGATGGTTAAAAAGTGTTTATTTTAGGCTCTCTGAGTCTGTGTCCTCACAAAAAAAAGAGTAAAGGAAATGTTGGACCTCTCAAATCCAGCTTCTGGATGATTAATACAAAAACTCAAAGTTCAGCAAGTCATTCACGGCTCCCGGTCTTCAACACCCAGCTTCTCACAACAGCAGGTCTCCACATCAGAAGGATTCAGCTTCCTCTTCTTAACATACAGCAGCAGGTCTCACTCCAGCTTCTCACAATGGCAGCACTTCTGCTTCGTCTCACGACATCCGCTTCTTCTAACTGACTTCTTCATCACAACATCCGCTTCTTCATACGGACTTCAACTTCATACGGCTCAACAAATGGCTTCATGGCTCCTCTTATGGTGTGATCACACCGAACAGCGTTTCAACGGCAGGAGCGTCCAGTTTACATGCAAAGTCAAAGGGGGACGTGCTTCCAGCCGCGTCTTGGCGTCGGGCGTCACGACCCAGAAAGGCCTCTGCTCTGGCTGGGGGTTTGAACCTGGGCGACCTGCTTGCTGAGAGGCAGCAGCTCTACCAACTGTGCCACATTTTTATTTTATTCTTATTTATGAACAGATGAAGAGGCTTCACACCGACAGTTAATGCTAAGTTTGAAGCAAAAATCTTGCATTACGAGTAGCACTTATGTGTTGTGAATAAAGTCCAGCCACAACACAAATCTTTATCACACCGTTTGTGAAACTGACTGACTCAAAGACATTGTGTTTTCTAAAGTGATGTGACAGTGGCAGCCATCTTGAAAGAAGTTAACTCCAAAATTCCCCATAACTGAGGATGATTCACAAAACATATTCCAGGTGCCACTCTTTGCATAAGATCTTTTGTTTATAATATCTTTAGCATTAACAGTTGAAGTCAAACCTTTAGGCAAAATATTTCTGGATCCAACACATTGGTAATAATAAAACACAGAAAGTAATAATTTGTGTTTTCTATGGTGCAACTGAATGTCTTTTAAAGTCAATGTGACCACTGCAGTTAATTTACATAAAAAACACAGACATGGCTATAAATCATTCAGAGGTTAGATACTGAGCTAAAATCAAACGTGAAGTTAAAGAAGTTAAAAGTTATTCACATTGCATACATACTCTTCAAGTCATATTTTTGCTAACCATTCACTGTAGGGTAACGGGAACTGTGAAAAACAACTTTTACCAGTTAAGTTTTAATTTCAGGAAAAATACTTTCATCTGGTCCTCACGAGGTTTGTTCTATAAATAAATACAACCTGTAATGAACAACAGCACATATTGTGCTGCACATTCATTCATTCATTCAACCTTTATTTAGTCAGGTAAATCTTTTGAACCTCATGGGCTCATTTACAAAAGCGACCTGCTAAAACTAAAGAACAATGAACAGCAGTGATAGAATTTCATTAAACAATAAACAAACAAACAATAAACAATAGAAAACAAAAAGAGAGAAAAAAACAAAAGATTTTTTTTTTTCTTTTTTTTAACAAAGTATCAAAAAACTAGCAAAACATTATAAGGTAGACGTATAAAATCAAAGACAGGAACAAATCTGCATTGGTTTTTGCCAGGATTCCAACAGATTCTGAAAACCATTTAGAGAAGTCAAGGTCGAGAGCTTCAGATCTTTTTGTAAGATATTCCATGAAGCAGGAGCAGAGTAGGAGAAGGCCCTTTTTCCAAGTTCAGTCCTCACTGACGGAACACTGCAGGTAATCATGTCCTGAGAGCGCACACTGTAGCTGCACTCACGCAAAGACATGTAGGAGGAGATGTATGAGGGCAGCAGACCAAGAAGTGATTTAAAGATGAAAATGTACCAGTGGAAGAGTCTGCGTGAGGTTAATGATGTCCAGTTAACCAGTGAATACAGGGTGCAGTGGTGGGTACGATAATCACAACCAGTTATGAATCTTAGTGCACCATGATAGACCACATCCAACATCCGCAGGGTGCTTGTAGGAGCATTCATGTAGAGAATGTCACCGTAATCAATGGAGGGAAGGAAAGTCACAGATACAAGGCGTTTCCTAACATTCAGTGTTAGACATGATCTGTTTCTGAAAAAGAAACCCAGTTTAACTTTCAATTTCTTCACTAGGTTTTCCACGTGGAGTTTAAAAGAGAGATGTGAATCGATCAGGATACCCAGATATTTATAGGAATCAACAAACTCAATAGGGACACCATTTGAAGATAAAATCAGAGGAGGATCTGCTGGAACCGCCTTCCTATTTGAAAAAAACATCCCTTTTGTTTTATCAGCATTTAGGACAAGTTTGAGACGGAACAAATCTGACTGGATGATGTCAAAAGCGGATTGTAGTAACTGGAAAGCCTTAGCTACTGTTTTAGCTCGGCAATAAACAACTGTATCATCAGCATAGAAATGTAAGGATGCATCAGGGATGCAGTGACCTACATTAGCTATGTAGATTGTAAAGAGAGTTGGTCCTAAAACTGAGCCTTGTGGTACACCATTTTTAACTGTTAAATAGCTGGAAGAAGCACCGTTATGTTGAACACATTGCCTCCGATTGGAAAGATAGTTAGAAAACCAACCGATGGTGTGATCAGAGAAACCGATTTCTGAGAGCTTATGACACAGGATGTTATGATCCACAGTGTCAAAAGCTTTAGACAGGTCTAAGAAAAGTGCAGCACAATAGTCCTTAGCATCCAATGCTTCAACAACATCATTCAGAACCTTCAGAGAAGCAGTTGTTGTGCTGTGTTTTTTCCTGAAACCAGATTGATGGAGAGGTAAGATGTTAAATGAGTCCAGATAATTTTTGATCTGAGAGTTTATCAGTTTTTCTTGAACCTTGGCTAAGATGCAGAGTTTAGAGATCGGTCGATAATTGTTCAATGTACATAATTATTAAACTAAAACAAAATGCAGAAAGTGAGTGTGAAAATCTTCTGCTGCTTCATCTTCACTGCTCTGGAATTAAGGAGTGTGGAGCACTGAGGTGATGTTAATCAATGCTCTTAATTAGGGCCTTGGTGTTCTTTCTGTCCGAGTGTACACTCACTAGGACCTAAGTTGCACACACGCCCATGTATGCATGCTATTTTTAGATCAGCTGCACCACAGCGTGTGTTACGTCCACAAGGAACATAGCATATTCATAGGACACAAAACAAGAAAAGCATATTCATAGGACACAAAACAAGAAAAGTTTAAAAAGTTTTAAAAAGTTTTATTTTTGTTTAACTCCTGGAGGCTGCGGGCATGGTTCATGCAACCAGCTCCTTTCTGGGGAGAAAGACGACTAAAAACAAGAGTTCACCCTCAGGTTTCCCAAATAAAAACAAAGTACAAATGTTGGACCTGGTGAGCCAGCCAAAAAGAACAAAACGCCACCCAGGCAGACCCAATCCGGTACAGGACCGTCGTGTCTCCCCAGGCAACGATTTACCTGTTTAAACACTCAGCTAAGGTAGCATTAAGACGAAAACAGGACTACCGATCTCACCAGGTCAAAACCTATTTAAAAACAGTGTCAAAAACAGTGTCAAACAGTCAGTGCTCAGCACAAACTACTAAACCCTCCATGGGCAAACCAACACATAAGCTCCTAGGTTTACCAGAGCTCCACACGAGCATGCACCTGCTCAACACACCACTCCCTCAGGAGTGACAACCAAGTGGCGAGGGGTTGGCGGAGAAGTACAAACCTCCACACCCCTGCAACAGATCATTGCACCCAGCTTATTTATAGGCGGGCTCAATACAGTGCACTAATCAAGGCTGATCTAAATCAGGCTGTAAAAAAGGTGTTTTTAGCAGTGTAGCCAGGTTGGTAGCCAACATAAACAAAAACATATTGGGGCTTAAAATAATAATGTGCCCTGGCACATAACATCCCCATCAATAGTTTTTGGACGGGGGATGCAGCTATGTCATAAAACATAGTTCATTACCCATATAAACAAAAAACTCTAATCCAATCATAATTCAAAACATTCTGACACACAAGACTTGTCTTAAAACAGGTGAACACGTAGTCTAAATAAAGCACGACACGAGACACAGAAAGGATGGTTAAAAAGTGTTTATTTTAGGCTCTCTGAGTCTGTGTCCTCACAAAAAAAAGAGTAAAGGAAATGTTGGACCTCTCAAATCCAGCTTCTGGATGATTAATACAAAAACTCAAAGTTCAGCAAGTCATTCACGGCTCCCGGTCTTCAACACCCAGCTTCTCACAACAGCAGGTCTCCACATCAGAAGGATTCAGCTTCCTCTTCTTAACATACAGCAGCAGGTCTCACTCCAGCTTCTCACAATGGCAGCACTTCTGCTTCGTCTCACGACATCCGCTTCTTCTAACTGACTTCTTCATCACAACATCCGCTTCTTCATACGGACTTCAACTTCATACGGCTCAACAAATGGCTTCATGGCTCCTCTTATGGTGTGATCACACCGAACAGCGTTTCAACGGCAGGAGCGTCCAGTTTACATGCAAAGTCAAAGGGGGACGTGCTTCCAGCCGCGTCTTGGCGTCGGGCGTCACGACGCGTGCGTGTTGAGCGTGCTGGAAAGCGTTTTCCGTGCACGTGAACCGGCTTCAGCCTCCAAAGCACGCATTCACCATGCTGAAGATTTCGCCGTTCAAACGTTCAAACGCCGCTCAACTCTACCTGATTGGTTGGTGTGTCAACCAATCAGGGAGAGTCGGGGGAGGAGAGAGGGGGGGAGGAGAGTCCGCTACGTGACGCGGAAACGAGGGGGCGCGCGCACTATGTGACGTATTGTTTGTGGGACACAGAAGAGACCCGCGAGGTCGTGTACTATGGAAGAGAAACTCATTGTAGCTATGTGTTCGCGACAAGTCCTTCACGACCAGTCAAGTCTGCTCCACAGAGACAGAAATAAAAAGCTCCTCGCCTGGCGGACTCGGTATACCGGTAAGTCTAAAAAAGGTAAGTCTGGTCCTCTGGACATTCAAAAAATAAAACAAAACAAAGCAAAAAAAAAAATGTAGAAACGTTTCGTCTTTCGTCCGAAAGACTTCCTCAGTCTGAGTTGCTGTGTTCAGCTCAGTCTTATAAATAGCACCCTCCCACAGTGGCTCAACCAGTTGGCTGATGACAGCCTGAAACCAGCTGCTCACATGATCAAGGAGGGCCATCAGCCTAACAATGGATCATTAGCACCCTGATGGTTGTTTGCTATTCACAGAGGGCTGAGTGATACTAGCAATAACAGCATTGTAAGAGGGGGACAGTTGAACCCGGAGGCCTCCACCCCTGTTTAATGATGGACGGTTTCTTTTCACAAAGATGGCCTCCTTTACTCCTCTCTCAAACCATCGTTCCTCTCTATCAAGGATGTGAACATCTTCATCCTTGAAAGAGTGACCGCTGGCGTGGAGATGAGTGTAGACTGCAGAGTCCTGACCTGATGATGTTGATCTTCTGTGCTGGGCCATCCTTTTGGCCAGTGGCTGTTTAGTTTCCCCGATATAAGACTGATCACAGCCCTCCTGACACTGAACAGCATACACAATATTACTCTGTTTGTGCCGGGGGACTGGATCTTTGGGATGAACCAGTCTTTGCCGTAATGTATTTTGGGGTTTAAAAGCCACTGGGACGTTGTGTTTAGAGAATAAACGTCTCAATGTCTCTGAAACTCCCGCAACATACGGAATGACCACTGGTCTGGGTCTGGGTTCCTTCTTTTCACCTGATGGCTGGCTGGAGTCCTGTTTGGGTTTCTTCTCTGCTTTCAGGAAGGCCCAGTTAGGATATCCACATTTCCCTAGAGCCTGTTTTGTGTGTGATTTCTCCTTCTGTCTGGCTCCTAAGTTAGTGGGGACGCTGTCTGCTCTGTGATACAGAGTCCTGATGACTCCTAACTTGTGCTCCAGAGGGTGATGGGAGTCGAACTGTAAATACTGGTCTGTGTGGGTGGGTTTGCGGTACACATCAGTTTGCAAATTTCCTCTATCAGAAACTGAGACCTCACAGTCCAAGAAAGCCAACCTGCCATTTTTTACATCTTCTCGTGTGAACTTGATATATTTATCCACAGAGTTGATGTGATCAGTGAAATGTTGGACTTCCTGAGATTTAATTTTAACCCAGGTGTCATCAACATACCTGAACCAATGACTTGGTGGTCTCCCTGAAAAGGAAGTCAAGGCTTTCTTTTCTACCTCCTCCATGTACAGGTTGGCAACAATAGGAGAAACTGGCGACCCCATAGCACACCCATGTTTCTGCCTATAATATTGCTCCCCATATGTGAAGTAGGTTGACTGCAGGCACAGTTTCAAGAGTTGACACAGTTGCTCTGTGGAAAGTGTGGTCCTGCTGTTCAGAGTGGTGTCTGATTTTAACCTTAAACAGACCACCTCTACTGCTTCATCAACAGGAATGCACGTAAAGAGTGATGTGACATCAAAAGAGACCATTGTTTCATCAGTCTCCATGATGACACCCTTCACCTTCTCCACAAAGTCCATGGTGTTCTGTATGTGGTGTTCTGAGCTGCCAACTAAAGGGATGAGTACAGATGCCAGATATTTGGAAACATTGTAAGTGACCGAGTTAATCATGCTAACAATTGGTCTTAAAGGTACACCTTGTTTGTGGATTTTGGGTAAACCATACAGACTGGGTGTGGCCTCCCCTGGGTACAGTCTGTGGTACAGAATACTGTCAATAGCCTTGTCCTGCTTTAAAATTTTCAGGCAATCTATCAACTTCTTCTTGTAACCACTTCCTGGATCTCTTTTCAGCGGTTCATAAGTGGTTACGTCACTAAGGAGTGACATAACTTTCTCATGATAGTCTTTCTGGTTCAAAATCACTGTGCACCTTCCTTTGTCTGCTGGGAGAATTATGATGTTTTTGTCCTTGCTAAGAGTGTTGAGTGCATCTTTCTCTTCTCTACTGATGTTGGAAGGTGGTGGTTTAGCATTACTGAGACAGGCTGAAACTTTGACTCTGAGTTGTTCTGCTTCAAACTCTCTAATTTTGTTGTTACGGATGGCTGACTCAGTGGCTGTGATCATCTCTACTAGAGGAATTCTACTTGGTGCCACTGCAAAGTTTAGTCCCCTGGCAAGAATCTCTGTCTCCGGCTGGGTGAGCTGTCTGTCAGATAAATTCTTCACCCACGTCTCTGTCTCCCTGGCATGTAGCTGTGTAGTGGAGTGTTGCCTTACACTGAATGTGTTGTTATTGGAATTGTGATGGTGTTGACGAGTTATCAGTAAGTTAAATTTGTTTTGCTGTCGAGTCTTGGACCTGGCATGCTGTGCTAAGCGTGCCTGATCTGTACAGTCCATCACTTGCTGAAGTGTGGTCTGATCTAAGCACGTTGTTAGTTTTTGTTTTCTTACCCGTTCAGTAGTTTTTGTTTTCTTACCCGTTCATTCAGCAGCTGCGTCTGTGCCTTCTGAAGGATCTTGCTTGCTCGGTCCCCGCTGACCGACGATTTCAGTTCCAGGCTCTTGGGAATGATGCCACTTTGTCTGCATCTAAGGTTGAATCGCAAGTGGTTCCTGTAGTCTGCCCTCTTCCTAGCTGTTTTCTCAAACTCTCTAACAAGTTTGAGGCAATCCTGGCCAAAGTGGTTCAAAATACTCTGATGCATGCTCAATAATCCAGGTAGAAAAATCTAAAAAAGGTAAGTCTGGTCCTCTGGACATTCAAAAATCACATCAACTCTGTGGATAAATATATCAAGTTCACACGAGAAGATGTAAAAAATGGCATGTTGGCTTTCTTGGACTGTGAGGTCTCAGTTTCTGATAGAGGAAATTTGCAAACTGATGTGTACCGCAAACCCACACACACAGACCAGTATTTACAGTTCGACTCCCATCACCCTCTGGAGCACAAGTTAGGAGTCATCAGGACTCTGTATCACAGAGCAGACAGCGTCCCCACTAACTTAGGAGCCAGACAGAAGGAGAAATCACACACAAAACAGGCTCTAGGGAAATGTGGATATCCTAACTGGGCCTTCCTGAAAGCAGAGAAGAAACCCAAACAGGACTCCAGCCAGCCATCAGGTGAAAAGAAGGAACCCAGACCCAGACCAGTGGTCATTCCGTATGTTGCGGGAGTTTCAGAGACATTGAGACGTTTATTCTCTAAACACAACGTCCCAGTGGCTTTTAAACCCCAAAATACATTACGGCAAAGACTGGTTCATCCCAAAGATCCAGTCCCCCGGCACAAACAGAGTAATATTGTGTATGCTGTTCAGTGTCAGGAGGGCTGTGATCAGTCTTATATCGGGGAAACTAAACAGCCACTGGCCAAAAGGATGGCCCAGCACAGAAGATCAACATCATCAGGTCAGGACTCTGCAGTCTACACTCATCTCCACGCCAGCGGTCACTCTTTCAAGGATGAAGATGTTCACATCCTTGATAGAGAGGAACGATGGTTTGAGAGAGGAGTAAAGGAGGCCATCTTTGTGAAAAGAAACCGTCCATCATTAAACAGGGGTGGAGGCCTCCGGGTTCAACTGTCTCCCTCTTACAATGCTGTTATTGCTAGTATCACTCAGCCCTCTGTGAATAGCAAACAACCATCAGGGTGCTAATGATCCATTGTTAGGCTGATGGCCCTCCTTGATCATGTGAGCAGCTGGTTTCAGGCTGTCATCAGCCAACTGGTTGATCCACTGTGGGAGGGTGCTATTTATAAGACTGAGCTGAACACAGCAACTCAGACTGAGGAAGTCTTTCGGACGAAAGACGAAACGTTTCTACATTTTTTTTGCTTTGTTTTGTTTTATTTTTTGAATGTCCAGAGGACCAGACTTACCTTTTTTAGATTTTTCTACCTGGATTATTGAGCATGCATCAGAGTATTTTTTATACTGGTAAGCTCCTCCCACACACCCCGCAGCAGTTTCGCGTTCTGGCGTTCTGGTCCAAGTAGGTCTGGACACCAAGTGCGTCCATTTGCGTGCGTGACGAGCTTTTTGGAAGTTGAAACGCTGTTCGGTGTGATCACACCATTACTCTGCTGCTGCTACTGCAGACCTCTGCTCAGCTTCTCCTGCTGCATGGACCTCTGCTCTTCTGCTGTTTCTTCATCTTGCTTCTACTCGGCTTCTTCTGCGAATTTCATTTTAGCTGCACCAACTCTGTCATCAGGCACCTTGCAGACAACGCATTGAGAGTCAAACACACAATCACTCTGTACACGTTCAACAAACGGTTCCAATAGATCATCTCCCACAGAGGGCAAACTATCACTCCCGGCTGTTGATTCAGCTAAAGGCTCCACGATGTCCTTTAACACTCTCACAACCTCTTGTGAACAGGATGAAAGGGTACACAGAGGAGCAGGATGGACAGTCAGGCTCGGCTCCTCTGATACAATTCTCACTGGGACGTCTTCTAATTCAGAAAAAAAACCAGTCACTCAGATCAATGTCAACATCATCATTTTTGCATTGCACTTCCACCAGTGGTGACACCTCTGGAGTGACCAACACCAAATCCACAGTCAAGTCATTCTCAAGTTCAGGATTCTCAAGTTCAGGGTTCTCAAGTTCAGGGTTGTCTGCAACAAAAAAGTTAGAGCACAGTCCCAACACAGTCTCCAGAACTCCACTTTAGTGAACTCCACTTTGGGCGACATCCCACCTCACACAACGGTACATGTTCAACACCGAGCTCTAACTCTTTCTGATAACCCTTATTTTGCAATTCTAATCTTTGCTGCTTAAACCTAATCTTCATCTCTCTGATGTTCATTCAAACGGTTTATCTCATCATCAAACCCCATTGCTTTAGGAAAAAAACTGTTTTAAACAGCTCACTACTATAAGAAGTCTGTCACATAAACTACTTAAAACACAAAACGTCCGAGCTGCCCCTGAACGTATCACAAAGAGCCAGCTGACAGCAAACACACAATTTGCACCACCAAGTCAGCTCAAGAATGCAAAAAACAGCAAAAAAACAGCTCAAAAAATAGCTCTAATTTCGTTTCATGATGAGCTCTCATTATATTTCACCAAAAATGAAAGGGGGGAAAAAGCTCATGTCTCGTTCAAATCTCATTCAAATCCCGGACGAGGCACCCATTATATTTTACGACCCGAAGGCACGTACCAAACAGGGACACGAGACACAGAAAGGATGGTTAAAAAAAGTTTTTATTTTAGGCTCTCTGAGTCTGTGTCCTCAAAAAAAAAAAAAAAAAATAGAGTAATTAAAGGAAATGTTGGACCTCTCAAATCCAGCTTCTGGATGATTAATACAAAAACTCAAAGTTTAGCAGGTCACTCACGGCTCCCGGTCTTCAACACCCAGCTTCTCACGACAGCAGGTCATTCTGCCTTTAATGCACAATAAACGAAGTTTAATTAGTAACCCGTCTTTCCACAACATGTCGTAAACCTTTTCAACATCAAAAAATACTGCAGCCACCGACTCTTTATTTACTTGAGCCTTTCTTATCTCATCTTCCAAACACAACACAGCATCCATAGTACCCCGTCCTTTCCTGAAGCCACTCTGACAATGAGTTATTAGCAGATTCTTTTCCAATATATAACACAACCTCTCATTGACCTCTTCTTGCTCTGTGGCTTGGACCTAATATATAGAGAGAGCAACTACCTCCACCTACAGCATGTTAATGAGCACCAGCTGCAATCAATTAGGCTCCTACAGCCTCTAAACAGCTAATGCCTCTGCTCAAATCCTTTAAACAAAACCTCAAAACCTTTAAACAATTTTGTGTTCTCACTAAAATGAATTGCCTGGGGCTGCGGGGCATGTAACAACATGTCACTGAGTGGTCTACACTTATCACTACAGTATGAAGGGGGACAATTATGGGCTGGTCTGTAAACTGTTCATTTCAAAGATGAAAAGATAACAAATAAGAAACGTCTGAGGGATTTTTTTTTCTCCCACCAAGAAATTGAGTAAAGACATCTGTAACAGTCTTAGAAAGACGTGTGTGTGTGTATATATATATGTATGTATGTATGTATGTGTGTGTGTGTGTGTGTGTGTGTGTGTGTGTGTGTGTGTGTGTGTGTGTGCGTTGGTGCAAGCGTATTGGCCCGCCTATGCGCCAGACTACGTACCGACATTATCGGGACATTTGGTATTAGCCAGCCTTTGCCAATGTCTGGATAAAACACAGATTGTATCCAAATATATTAATATGTAAACATTGTTTTTTCTCATCAATATCAGCGTAACTTGTGGCTAATAGGCTGCCTGGATGAGTTGGAGTGTGCTTTAACACTTAAAATTGTTTTAATAAAAAGTTATTTACATTTATAAAATTGGCTGGCTACGCACCTCCCAGGGTATTTGTGTGTGGTGTGTATGTTTTTGTGTATCGGTTGCATTTATTGAAGCCGTGTGTGTGGCTCACTGACACACATGGCGCCAAACTGCAACGCCCCTCCTCTCGTGATGTGGAGACCGCGCGAAACTCCAACGCCGCCCCTCCTCTCGTGATGTGGAGACCCTGTAGTGGGCGGGGGCTCAGGGCGGGGCCTCAGGTGACCGAGTTTTTAAAAGTTAAAGCCCCTTGAGCTTACACGTGCAGAGTTATGGCGTCGTGTGTTGAGTGCATGTAGGTGAGCGGAGATTATTTTTGGAGAGCGATTTAAATAAAATTTTGCAGCGGTAGGTGGACAGAGTGTCAGAGTGTATTGACTTCATTCAGGTAAGAATTAAAAAAAATTTTTTGTTGCTTTTGATGACATCATCTCAAGGAAATGTTAACCTAATCCAGTAGTAACGTGACTTTAACCGCAGCGTCACAAACTGTGAAGACTGTAGAAAACTTTATCAACATTTAGATAAATTAGGAAGTATCTGTGCATGAGTTTTGAGTGCGTGAAGAAAGACGCAGCTCAAACTAGCTGCGGCTAGCGTTAGCATGTAACGTAACTTCACTTCAGAAGCGTGACAACCTTTCAACGCTGTTGAAAACTTTTATAGACATTTATATAAATCAGCGATACTATATATGCATCACTTGTGGATGTTTTTAGTGGTTATTTAGAGTCTTAACGCGACGAAGACAAAATTAAACGCACGTCGCGTTAGCGTCACTACCGTGAACGTGTCACGTCACAATAACAGCGTGACTAACGCTGTAATTTAACATGCGTTAATAGGGTAGAGGGGTTTTAATGTTTCCAACGTCATTTTTGTGCTAAATCTGCTCTTTTTTTTTTTTTTTACCTCTGAGCAGTGAGCAGACGGACGAACTGCGTCGTTACGTCATCACGTCATCACGTTGCAGCCTCGTTACGTCATCACGTTGACTGCAGTTTTATGTAGGTATAAGAATACTGTTGTTGGAATACTGAATACTGAATAATACAGAATACTGTATAAGTGTATTGTATAAACTTGAGAATTGTTTTTTAACTTTTTCATATTTTTACATGTACAGGTTTTCAGCTAGTCCAAGAGGTCATTTGGTATTTGGTGAGTCAAACATCCCGCCTTCCTGAAAACAGACAGATGGATTCTTTACTGACTGAGGTCCACGCTTTATCCATCCATCCATGCATTCATCCATCCATCAAACATCCATCCATCAAACATCCATCCATCCATCATCCATCAAACATCCTACCTTCCTAAACCCAGACATATGGATTCTTTACTGACTGAGGTCCAAGCTTTATCCATCCATCCATCTATCAAACATCCATCCATCCATCAAACATCCATCCATCCATCCATCAAACATCCATCCATCCATCAAACATATATCCATCCATCAAACATCCATCCATCCATCAAACATCCTGCCTTACTGAACCCAGACAGATGGATTATTTACTGACTGAGGTCCACGCTTTATCCATCCATACATCCATCCATCCATCAAACATCCACACATCCATCCATCCATCCATCCATCAAACATCATCCATCCATCATCAAACATCCTGCCTTCCTGAACCCAGACATATGGATTCTTTACTGACTGAGGTCCACGCTTTATCCATCCATCCATGCATTCATCCATCCATCAAACATCCATCCATCAAACATCCATCCATCCATCATCCATCAAACATCCTACCTTCCTAAACCCAGACATATGGATTCTTTACTGACTGAGGTCCAAGCTTTATCCATCCATCCATCTATCAAACATCCATCCATCCATCAAACATCCATCCATCCATCCATCAAACATCCATCCATCCATCAAACATATATCCATCCATCAAACATCCATCCATCCATCAAACATCCTGCCTTACTGAACCCAGACAGATGGATTATTTACTGACTGAGGTCCACGCTTTATCCATCCATACATCCATCCATCCATCAAACATCCACATCATCCATCCATCCATCCATCAAACATCATCCATCCATCATCAAACATCCTGCCTTCCTGAACCCAGACATATGGATTCTTTACTGACTGAGGTCCACGCTTTATCCATCCATCCATGCATTCATCCATCCATCAAACATCCATCCATCAAACATCCATCCATCCATCATCCATCAAACATCCTACCTTCCTAAACCCAGACATATGGATTCTTTACTGACTGAGGTCCAAGCTTTATCCATCCATCCATCTATCAAACATCCATCCATCCATCAAACATCCATCCATCCATCCATCAAACATCCATCCATCCATCAAACATATATCCATCCATCAAACATCCATCCATCCATCAAACATCCTGCCTTACTGAACCCAGACAGATGGATTATTTACTGACTGAGGTCCACGCTTTATCCATCCATACATCCATCCATCCATCAAACATCCACACATCCATCCATCCATCCATCCATCAAACATCATCCATCCATCATCAAACATCCTGCCTTCCTGAACCCAGACATATGGATTCTTTACTGACTGAGGTCCACACTTTATCCATCCATCCATCAAACATCCATCCATCCATCCATCCATCAAACATCCATCCATCATTCATCCATCAAACATCCATCCATCTATCTATCCATCCATCTATCAAACATCCGGCCTTCTTGAAACCAGACAGATGGATTCTTTACTGACTGAGGTCCACGCTTTATCCATCCATACATACATCCATCTATCAAACATCCATCCATCCATCCATCAAACATCCATCCATCCATCCATCAAACATCCATCCATCATCCATCCATCAAACATCCTGGCTTCCTGAACCTAGACAGATGGATTCTTTACTGACTGAGGTCCACGCTTTATCCATCCATCCATCCATCAAACATCCATCCATCCATCCATCCATCAAACATCCATCTATCCATCCATCAAACATCCTGCCTTACTGAACCCAGACAGATGGATTCTTTACTGACTGATGTCCACGCTTTATCCATCCATCCATCAAACATCCACACATCATCCATCAAACATCCATCCATCCATCCATCCATCAACATCATCCATCCATCATCAAACATCCTGCCTTCCTGAACCCAGACAGATGGATTCTTTACTGACTGAGGTCCATGCTTTATCCATACATACATCCATCCATCAAACATCCATCCATCCATCAAACATCCATCCATCCATCCATCAAACATCCAGCCTTGCTGAACCCACACGGATGGATTCTTTACTGACTGAGGTCCACGCTTTATCCATCCATCCATTAAACATCCACACATCCATCCATCTATCCATCCATCCATCCATGCATCCATCCATCAAACATCATCCATCCATCATCAAACATCCTGCCTTCCTGAACCCAGACAGATGGATTCTTTACTGACTGAGGTCCACGCTTTATCCATACATACATCCATCCATCAAACATCCATCCATCCATCAATCAAACATCCATCCATCCATCCATCAAACATCCTGCCTTCCTGAACCCAGACAGATGGATTCTTTACTGACTGAGGTCCATGCTTTATCCATACATACATCCATCCATCAAACATCCATCCATCCATCAAACATCCATCCATCTATCCATCAAACATCCAGCCTTGCTGAACCCACACGGATGGATTCTTTACTGACTGAGGTCCACGCTTTATCCATCCATCCATTAAACATCCACACATCCATCCATCTATCCATCCATCCATCCATGCATCCATCCATCAAACATCCATCCATCCATCCATCAAACATCCTGCCTTCCTGAACCCAGACAGATGGATTCTTTACTGACTGAGGTCCACGCTTTATCCATACATACATCCATCCATCAAACATCCATCCATCCATCAAACATCATCCATCCATCCATCAAACATCCTGCCTTGCTGAACTCAGACATATGGATTCTTTACTGACTGAGGTCCACGCTTTATCCATCCATCTATCCATCCATCCATCAAACATCCTGCCTTCCTGACCCCAGACAGATGGATTCTTTACTGACTGAGGTCCACGCTTTATCCATACATACATCCATCAAACATACATACATCCATCTATCAAACATCCATCCATCAAACATCCATCCATCATCTATCCATCAAACATCCATCCATCTATCCATCCATCCATCAAACCTCCTGCCTTCCTTAACCCAGACAGATGGATTCTTTACTGACTGAGGTCCACACTTTATCCATACATACATACATACATCCATCAAACATCCATCCATCCATCAAACATCCATCCATCCATCAAACATCCTGCCTTGCTGAACTCAGACATATGGATTCTTTACTGACTG
>JBBPBX010033281.1:9401-33355 GCA_038048925.1 Garcialebias charrua | reverse complement strand
ATACACACACACAACATCTCCTTTCTACATTTGTTACAACACATGTAAATCTGCCAGTCAGCCAAAATGTTGCAGAAGGTGTAGCCAAGACATTTGTGCTCAGTAAGTCATGATACCTTAGTATTATTTATTGACTTAATTGCTTGTGGTATGAAAGAAAATTTTGTTCTGTTTCTTGAGAATAAAGGAAGGCCGTACCTTCGCCCTGAAGGAAGCAGCTCAAATGAAATTATATGTTGTAATGTACATATATTTATATATATATATAATATATATATATATATATATATATATATATATATATATATATATATATATATATATATATATATATATATATATATATATATATATATATATATATATATATATATATATATATATATATATATATATATATATATATATATATATATATATATATATATATATATATATATATTATATATATATATATATATATATATATATATTATATATATATATATATATATATATATATATATATATATATATATATATATATATATATATATATATATATATATATATATATATATATATATATATATATATATATATATATATATATATATATATATATATATATATTTATGTATATGTAAGTATAAAATCACATTTACAGTATGTCAGAACACAACCTGTCTCTGCATAACATTTTCCACATGTGAATCTGTTACAAGAGCCATCAGCCAAGCCAATTAGATTGGAATGTTTGCCATTCTTTCGCAAACAATGGACACAAGTCCCCCAGCATATCCCCCCCAAATGCATTCTCCTACTACAAAAGCCTTCACATTTACATAGAAGGAAAAAGTCTCCAGGCATGCTTACTCAAGGATTACAAATTCCTAAAAAAAAAGAGCCATTTGGCTGGGCTCTGGTAAAGATTGTACTGATTTAAATATCCTGGGATTTCCAGTGTTAAGAACTAAAGAGCTTTTGCTCAGTGAACTTCATGGAGTCATCCGTAAGTTCCAGCTGATAAGTCAGTCTTTGGCTCTTGACCAAACCTGATCAGCTATCAAGACAGAGAGCTTTTCGGCCTCTGTCCATTCCAACTCTGAAACGTTCACGGAAGCAAACGCTTTTTCTAAAGTGTTGAGACCAGAAAATTCAGTCGTCTGATTGGTCAGATCAGGAGAAGGGAGTGCAGAGACACGTCAAAGAGTTCACTTTAACGTTATCAGGATTCAAGGTGAAAGTCAGAAACAGAAATAAATTGTTTAGAGGAGACAGAGAGTGCTGGAGTCATTCTCTTGAAAACAACAGATTAACTGACTTCTCCATTTCTAAACAAAACTGCCGGCCACTCCGACCCAGCCCTTCACCTTTCACACAGTTCTTAAACACCATCGTTGGTGCAGAATAAACCAGCATATAATTATGTTATTGCACTAATAACATTGCACTAATGTTTGTATTACATTACTGCCTATAGTCATACTACTGTTTACATTCACTGTTTACATTTATTAATACTGTTTACATTTATTACTACTGTTTACATTTATTACTACTGTTTACATTTACACTACTTTTATATCTACACTACTGCTGATACATATACAGTATTCTCTGACTAGCCTTATTTAAGGATGCCCAATGTGCCTTATGTGCCTTACTGCATATGCCACTTTGCCTCTATACCAACATCAACTACCTCATACATATACTGTGTACATTAACTCATATGCTGCTTTGCCACTCTTTGCAAATGTCAATGCTAGAACCTTCAGTTTATTTTATAGATATACTTTTTATACTTTTTATACTACTATGCAAAAACTCAGGACAGTATTACACTTTTATTATTTCATTTTATGCTTATGTTCATTAAATGTTTAGTGTTTTAGTGTTGGTGTAAATACTACTATGCAAAAACTCAGGACAGTGTTACACTTTTACTATTTTATGCTTATGTTAATTAAATGTTTCAGTGTTTTAGTGTTTAAATGGTTACTGTTGCACCGAGGGACTGAGAGAAACGCAATTTCAATCCTGTGTATGTCCTGTACATATTGCAGTTCTGACAATAAAGTTGACATTGACTTTGACTTTGATATGTGATCATAAGACATATTGTAAAGTACAACACTGCTCATGAATAAACACAGGTGATGCTCTGATTATATTTTATTAGAACAAAATCAAAGAATAGAAATAGTCTTTGTGAATGAATATGTTGTTTCAAACTAACAAAGACTAAATGTCTGTTTACTGAAAGGTCAGTAAAGGTCATCACTGGAACAGTTCAAAAAAGACGTATCATAGCAAACCCTGTCATGTCCACCACTACAGTGTAGAGGCAGAGCAGCTGACTCGGGACCTGAAGGTACTGGGTTAGATCCCCAGTCATTGCACATTTTGTGGTGTCTCTGCACAGCACACCTCATCCCCAGTTGCTCCCCAGGTGCTTTCAACAATTGTCCACTGCTCCACCTGCTGGTGGATGGGTTAAATGCAGAAAGCCAATTTTGCCATTGTATGGGAACATATAATGGTTACAATTCATACACATCATTATTATTATTATTATTATTATTATTATTATTATTATTATTATTATTATTAGTCATTGTGCATGTATGGATGGGGTATAAATGGGGGATTGTGTGGAGCTGTGTGTGTTTATGTATGTTTGTATGTATGCAGAAAACGCCTTTAGAATTTGCAGACCGGAGAGGTTTGCTCATATCAGAGCGCTGTCATTTGTGATAAATGTCTCTTGATGTCAAGAGACACACACATGTTCACTGCTTAATGTGCACAGATATACAAACAAAATAAGAATACAGAATGAAAGCTATGCAGTGAAGTCTGACAAAATCAGTCCACAACAGATAAGATTGGTGGATGCAGACAAAAGAAAGTAGATGCAACAAAATAAAGAACTGTTCAAAATGTTGTTAGGTCCTGTGGTCAGTTTAATATGTTAAATTAATTAACGGAACAATCCCGGTGATAAATCTTGTTGGACCAGACATTTTCTAAGTATATTATAAATAATGGTTAAGATTTAAGAAATATTCATTAAAAAAAAAGGCGAGACACAAGATGCATACATTGCGTGAGACGTTTTTGAGAGTTTTTCAATAATGGTCAAGATAAAACTTAAGAATGATGTGACCAATGTAGGCCTAAATACCTCCCCAAACTCATTTGATGCAGACTCATCACCTGCATTGGCTAAAGACAAAGAAAGTGCTGTTAGCTGCTTTAAATAGCTTGCACACAGGAAAACTTCATCAAGCCTGAGCTGTGTGCCCTATAGGACACTTACATATCAGAGATTTCTATCACTATAAAAGGTGAAATTTCATCTTTAAACCAGAGCATCAAGTCCCTGTCTCGGATGTAAAGAATGACTTGGCCAGACAGGATAACCCGTTGACTGAATAACAAAAGGATGCCACAGACCATTCTGACATCACTGTTCTCGAGGCTACTATGGAGCATTTGTCTGCAGACGTAATAAAAGTGTATAAGAATCGTGAAGGTCTTGAGGCACACTTCAGGAAGAATAATCTCAGGGAAGAACCCAGGATGACTGAGTTTATTTCACAACTTTTAACAGAAGTGTGTCACTCGCAGAGAAGCCAGAGAAGCAGAGATACTGCCTAGGATACCCGGTGTCAGGTATGGATTGGTATATCCTGCAAAACTGTAGGTGACCCAAGGCGATGTGAAGAAGGCTTCCACCCAAAAGATGCCTTTACATGCGAAAGCACTGTTTTCCACTCAGAGTAAACTTTTGATGGCAAGGGTACCGTATTTTCCGGAATAAAGGTTGCACCGTTATATAGATCGCTTTGTCCAATTATTGCCAAAAAATTGGAAAAATCCATAAACGGGTTGCACCTTAATATAGATCGCACCTACGTCACCGCCGACGTAACGCGTCATCCACCGCTGAGACAACCCGGAAATGTGGGCCGAGTGTTTATGGTAGCTCTGCTGCAAATGGCGGCCACAGGAGCGAGCGCACACGGAAGGACTTTACAAGATTAACACGGTAAAAACAATTATTTGTTTGCTGAACGTTATAGCACAAGGGTTCCTGAGCTTAACTGTTCCTTAAAGACCGTGTAAAGTGAATTTCAATATTTTCTTCAATAAACATTATAAATGTCATAATTGTAATCTTGTAAATGAGTAAAAAGTCTCAAAATTGTAGATAAATTAATTTTGGAGTTATAGATCAAACTGTGTATAACGATATTTCTGTTTCAGGATTTTTTGGGCGTGTTTTAAATGTGACTGCGTTTCGTCACGCGGTCTAAAGCCCCACCCCCTGCAGCTCCAGCCGTATAAATTAGTTCTTGCCTCGGTGGAGCCGTTCACTCGCGAATCGCAGATAGCATCAGATAGCAATAGCTATAGCTCCTTTTTTGCTAAGAAAATGTGACAGGTCCATTGCATACTTAGTTATCAACGTGATTACTCTATATTTTAATCACCAACACAGACCCCGCATGCGATGTGACCGGGTCGGACCGGAGAGACCCCTGCTGTCGGACCGGGTGCAGCGAGTCCGCTCATCTTCTAAAAATAACGCTTATTATTAAACACATAACAGCGGAGTTATGAATTATAGTTGTGTCCTCAACTTTAAAAACAAAACCAGAGTTGTTTGTGCACTAAAAACAGCGTAACTCTTGGAAAAAGGAGCTGCTGTTACAGCCAGAACTCAGATAAAAACAGAGCAGGTTTACTCACTGGATCTCTGCTGCACCTGTCTGCCTCTCCACACACAGCTCAGGCTGTGAAGAACGATGCCGACCGTCACAGTGGTCACTGTCTGACTCAGAGTCTGAGTCTGGCTCTGGAGGTTCAAATGAGTAGGGCTGGAGAACTCCAATTAGGCTGCCAGCATTCGCGAACATCCTCACTTTACCGCAGTTCTTCACTGGGCAGGACACGGGCGTAGTACTCCGCTGAAACCACGCCCACGCGCTGACACGCCCCCAGCATTTCAGACCAGGGCACAATTATGTATTTTCATTATTTTTGAGACTTAATTTTATAAGGTAAACAATGTTTTTAATCAGTCAGATTTATATGGGTGATTAATAACACATATTTATGCCATGTGACAAACTCAAAACACACATTTAATTTTACTTTACACGGTCTTTAATAAATTCACAAAATGTTCAAATCAGCTGGATTAAAAAAAGTAGTTTCGCCATGTCGCACGGGTGGGGCGGCTTTATTTCTTTAAAATGTAGCTAAATAAATGCTTTAAAAAATATATTTCTTAGCTGACATTATAGTACAAGGGTTCCAGAGCTTAACCGTTCCTTAATAAATTCACGAAATGTTCAAATCAGCTGGATTTAAATTGTTTCGCTTTGACTTCTTCCAAGGCCGTCGCGTGCACTACGAAAATAAATTATAAATAAATAGAATTTTATCTAAAATGTCTCATACAGGTCAACAGTTTGTAAATGAAACCCAAATAATTACATTCTGTAAGCTCAAAGAAAATCCGCCGAGTGGTTTATGAGCTATTTAGACAAATAGTAGCAGGAAAATAACCGAAGCTAACACGATACGATTACGTCTATAAAACGAAATAAAACAACACATTTTATCTCAAATGTCTCATACAGGTCAACAGTTTGTAAATGAAACCCAAATAATTACTTTCTGTAAGCTGAAAGAAAATCCGCTTAGTGGTTTATGAGCTATTTGCTAAAATATACACGGAAATAAAACGAGGCTAACGCGACACGTTTATGCCCATAAAACTTTTTTTTTATCTCAAACATCTCATAAAGCTAGTCAGTTGTAAATGTCCATACAGTGATTACATTCTGTAAGTTTGATAAAAATCTGTCCTGTGGTTCTTGACTTATCTTGCTAACAAACAGCTAACAAACACAGCAAACAGTTCTTACCTCCAGAGCAGGAGGCCGGGCAGCGACAGAGTCAGTCCGAGCAGAGGAGGCTTTTTTCGGACACATGAGCTGGAAACGGTCGGTGGACTCTCTGGAAGTGTCCCCTAGCGGACAAAAGTGGTACTGCACCATTTTTTGCCAAAATGAAAAACAGTCATATCTGAGCCAAAAATTGGTCTAAAAATATGGGGGGAAATCCATAAACAGGTCTCACCTCTCTATAGGTCGCAGGGCATGCAAATTAGGCAAAAAACCGTGCCCTTTATCCCGGAATTTACAGTATACTTTGTAGTATAACCCCGGCTTTACACTGCACGCGGCTCCGCCCCGCTCCGGTCCGCAGGTCGCAGCTGAACGAGTCCAATTCCCACTGCCTCCGCTCCGCTCAGGTCCACCTGGATGCGCCGCTCCGAGACACGTGCGAGATCGCGCGATAAATCAAGTGAAGTCAGAACAAAACAATTCATTCGGTGGAAGAAGGAGAACAACTGTAGAGAGACTGCTGCCTTGATCTTCTCTCGTAAATAAGCTACATGGTTTGAGCAACAGGAAGTGATGTTTACATTTCAGAATAAAATACGTTTTTATTTATTTATTTCTTGTATTGCGTTTGTAGGCGTAGTCATAGTCATAAATATAATAGTTTAGTCATAGAATAGTCATAAATGATAGTTTGACAGCATTTTTGTACAAATAAATCCGTATAGAGCTAGGATTAGTCCGCCCGTGGTGATTTTATTTTGTAAATACGGAAGTTGTGCTCGTTCCTTTTCCTGTTGGTGCGACGTAATCTTCAAAAGTTGACTCCGGCACAGCTCCGTCATCCGGCAGAAATAGAAAATTTTCTAATTTTGACGGACTGCCGTCCGCTCTCCGCAGCTCGCCGCCGCCGTGCGGAGCCAGTGTAAATTCTGTCATTGATTATAATGGGTGCGTATTTGCTGCGGAGGTCGGACCGGAGCGGGGCGGAGCCGTAACGCATGTGGTGTAATTCCGGGGTAATCATTCAATGCTATAATGACTTCAGTCTGTGAGTGTTTGTTTTCTCTAATTGTAGTGTACCTGAATATAAATACTCAGTGTTTATCACTACTGACGAGCTGTCAGACAGAAGGTAAGAGTTACTAGGTTAACAGAGGTTAGAAGTAAATCCCCCAGTATCCTCCCGCTTACATACGTCTGCGGAGGTGCGTACCTCCGCAGAGGTACATAGGGCATGTCTGCACAAAGCTCAATTTTTACGACCACGTACGCGGTTTCGCACTATTGTCCGGTGACAGACAGTTTTGTATGCAACACCAATGTATTANTATTTAATTATTCTACACCTTACCTGCATCTGTGTTGGAAGAGAGCCAGCTGCCTGGATCCAGTTGTCTGTTAACGAGGCAGTCGGACATTTCACGTGTCACGCTGCACTATAACATACTAAATGTGCTATATATTAACAGTTTAACAATAATAAACAGTATTTATGTTAGCGTGGGAGATATTTAAATTTATCTGAGCTAAATGAAGCTATCTGGACTCGTTACGTCATGCCTAACATGCTGCTGAAAATGAAGACACCAGGTTGATTTTTAATTTATTTATTTATTCAACACCACAAACTCATGTCACAAACACTGAGAATTAAATTGAACACTTTTAAAAACACGTTAACCGAACTTTAATGAACTGGACTCTGTTGTTCATCCTGGTGGAAACTGTCACTGGACCCAGATCCGAAACCGGTTCGCTTCGTGGAACAGCTTCGACCTCGCAGGAAAAAAATAAAAATAAAACCTCAGTTGGTTGTTCTGTGATCGAACTAAACACAAGGAAACATTATTAAGAACATTGTTTACCTTGTAGCGCTGCTGGAAATCAGCTGATTCTCACGGACTAAAGTCAGACATGTTGACTCGGTTCCGGTCCAGTCAGCAACTGGTGCGCAGATGAAGCGGCCCCACTTGGTGTCAAATCTGTTGACTCTTATCCAAATTCCAGCTTTAACTTGTTGTTAACTTGTTGACAACAACTTGTAGTAGCTGAACTTTTAGCCAGAGAGGAAAACAGGCTGCCTCGTGTGCTCTGTTTACCTCAGGCAGCAGTGGCACGCATGCGCAGTAGTGAAGGTTCCAAAAATCACAGCGCCATCTAATGGCCCAGCATGGTAACTACAGTAAATTCATGAGTACGGGGGGTGGGGGGGAGAGAGTCGTATCCACAGAATTCGCCCATGTCAACGCAAAACTTTCAACCTAATTAACATACCCAAAAGTTGCGTTTCCCCCACACAGTGTCCGTGTAAACAGGGCCTAAGTATCTCGGGGTCTTGTTCACGAATGAGGGAAAACTGGAGCGTGAGATCGATAGGCGGATAGGTGCAGCGTCCGCAGTGAAGCGGGTGCTGTACCGGTCTGTCGTGGTAAAGAGAGAGCTGAGTCAAAAGGCAAAGCTCTCAATTTACCGATCAATCTACGTTCCCACCCTGGCTAGACCATGGGTCTGCAACCTGTGGCTGTGGAGCCACATGCGGCTCTTTGGTCCCTCTGCAGCGGCTCTTTCAAGCTCTGACCAAAACTGAATTTTATTAGTTATTATAACAACTAAAAGGGCTAGTTTTAGCAGTTTCCTGTAATTTATTTAGCTAATATATGATTACTAGAAACATGGGGTAAAGCATACTCATTTTCACTTTTTGTTTCATTTCTTCAAAGTAGGCTGCATCATTTTTCTACAATTAAAAAAATCACATAAGTATGCATAGTTTATTGTTTTAGTTTGTAGAAACTGGGCAAAATCTGTATATTTTTTCCTTCTTTACATGAATTTCGACTTTTATTTTGTCTTAGAATGTAAAAATATCAATAAATGTTAAAAGTCATTAGATATTTTTAGTGTTATAAAATCACCCAGAAAAGCACCTTCCAACAAACTTAAAGTGGTCCATGGGCCACCATGTTGAGAATCCCAGTTGTAGCAGGTATTGTGGCTCTGGACATGTTTAATTTAGTGAACAAAAGGGCAGAAATGGCTCTTTTGATCGTAAAGGTTGCAGACCCCTGGGCTAGACCAATGTTTTCTAAGTAAATCCGTCCTGTTTCGTACTAATTTAAGGAGTTTGTAGGGAGGGGTGGGTGGGTCCCAGTGGGTCCCAGGCTGTTTTGTTGGTTCAAATACTGTGAGCCCGACAAAACATTTTTTACTTTCTTTTGTCATGCCTCTTCAGAAAAATGTACCAGTACTGTAAATCTAGAGAGTAGCAGAAATATAACCTTTGTTAGCTGGAATGTACTAGAGTTAAAAAGCCTAGTTAAAAGAAACAAGTTCCTCCCTCATCTTAAAATATTGACGACTATCATATTCTCGCAAGACACTCACTTGAAACGTAGATTTCATAAACATTTATAAATGTTGGTGGATTGAGAACATGTAGCATTCATCCTTCCCTGTTAAAGTGAGTGGTACAGCAATTATGATAAAAAAGCTATTCCATTTGTGCATAAAAACACAGTGACTGATAGAGGTGGATGGTAATTGATTGTGATTGGGGAGTTATTTTCTACACCTCTCACTCTCTTGAATATATGTGCCCCAAATATGGACAACCTGTCTTTCTTTAAAAAGGTGATGACAGTTATAATACAGATGTCCCAAACAAATCTGGTTATTGGTAGGGGTTTTAGCTGCATGCTGGACCCCTACCTTGACAGATCCTCTTCATCTGAACAGGTTAGGAACAATTCTCATGTCTTTCTCAATGCCTTTATTAATAATTGCAACACATCTGATGTTTGAGGAATTGCAGACCCCAGTAGCAGAGATTACTTTTATACCAGAATTGATTATTTTCTTCTGGATGCCCAACTGATGCCTCATGTCATTGACACAAAATTTTACAATATTGTCATGTCAAATCACTTCCCAGTCACAATTGCAATTGGACCAAAAATTATGTCAACTTTACTGCACAGGAGCTATACTGTTATCCCCCATGCCCTTTGATAAATCTCTATACAATCACAATGCGGTGATACACAATACCATCTGCAAGCAGATTAAATCACATTTTAGTTTGAAGCCTTTGTCCTTAGACATGTCCATTGCAGACAATCCATATTTGTGTGTGACAGAGCACCTGTGACAGAGCACCTGTGACAGAGCACCTGTGAGGAAGCGGACGCGGGCACACCTTGGCTGCCGCTGCTCCTCATACTTTTTGCTCTTTGAAGCCTTTTTTTACTACTTTCTGCTGTTTTTTTTTCACCGAGCCTTGTTGGACATTTCTACCTTTCTCGATTGCAGAGTGCGGCAGGCCTAGGCCTGTGTACAGCACCTGTACGAGCTGACGCGGACATTTCTACCTTTCTTTGAACCTTTCTACCTTTCTTTGAACATTTCTACCTTTCTTTGAACCTTTCTACCTTTCTTTGAACATTTCTACCTTTCTTGAACGCAGAGTGCGGCAGGCGTTTGCCTGTGTACAGCACCTGTGTGAACGGACGTCACGCGGGCATTTTTTCCTTTCTGTGATTAAGTTTTAGAGCAACTGTCTTTTCTGACTGCGTTGTGGTTCTGCAAACATTATAAGTTGCCGGTCAAAGCAGATGACCGCTTGTCCTGAGCCTGGGTCTGCTAGAGGTTTCTTCCTTCTAAAAGGGAGTTTTTCCTTTCCACTGATGCCTAGTGCTTGCTCAGGATAGGAGACTGCAGCCAGGCCAAGATTTGACTTGTTGCTGGATTCATTAGATAGTAAACTTTACTAGTTTAACCGTAATTTTATTAGTGGGGGCTGTTAGCTCCCGCTAGCTCCAGAACGAATTTAGCTTAAAAAACCACGTAGCTGCATTTATTGTTCGCTTACCTGCTGCCTCTGTCACCCTCCTGGGTCCTCTGGACTGTTTTGGATTTTCTCCTGTGCTCCTCTTCGAGGTAATGATCATTCAAATTACCTCTTTCTGCTTCTTGTATATCTTTCTTGGAGCCGTGGGCCTGCTGTTAGCGGCTAGCTCCATGCTAGCTTCCACCGGATCGACAACAATGTTGACCTACTCCGCTTCGCAGCTGTTTGAATTTAACAACTGCTCCATTCCTCCTTCTATTTCGACCATTAAACAACTGGGACTTCTGCGTAGACCTCGTTACATCCATAGAAGCTCTCGAAAGAAATTAGTTCACTTTAGGCAAACTGGCTCTGACTCGATTGCTACTGTCTGGTCTGAGAGACGTGTCGCACCTCGACGACGTCATCAGAACGCTGCGTCTGTGGTCCTTTGTAGTCCACAGCACACGAAGTGGCAAGGAAAACGTGGAGTGGACTTCAGTCTGCTTAAACCTCTTCAAAAACAATCTGCTCCAACTAGTATTAAAATAGAACTTTTTAATGTTCAATCACTTTCAAACAAATCATGTCTAATTCATGATCACATTTTGGAGAAGAATTTGGACCTCATGTGCCTCACAGAAACTTGGCATAGACCGGATGTGTACAGTTCTTTAAATGAAGCTTGTCCATCTGGATACAGCTATCTGCAGAGAGCCCGCAGCACTGGCCGCGGTGGTGGTCTGGCTGTAATCTACCGCAGTAGTTTAGGGCTGTCGCATCTGGTTTCTCAGGATTTTTCTTCTTTTGAATGTCTGGCTTTCAGCTTCAAAGCCCCACTCCTGATGAATGTTATATTAATTTATAGACCTCCCAAACCGCATGTTTCATTTAACTCAGAGATACATGACCTCTTCACTTATTTCTGCACCTCCCCTGTGAAGACTATTTTTCTTGGCGACTTGAATATCCACGTGGACAATTCCTCTTCACCTCTGGCAACAGATTTTAAGTCTCTTTTGGATTCTCTTAATCTCACTCAACATGTTGACGCCCCTACGCACAGCAGGGGGCATACTCTGGATTTGGTGATTACTGACACTGTACTCATCAATAATTTATCTGTATATGACCTGGGTGTCTCAGACCACAGGGTCATCTCCCTGGAAGTGCCTTCATCTTCGCCTGCTTCAAACCCAAAACGACCCATCCAGTTCCGTGACCTTAAAAACATTTCCCTTGATGTTCTGTCTGCTGATCTTCACACCCTGACCACGGTCAATCATCCTTCTGCAGATGACTCTGTGGATTACTACAACCAATCTCTTCGGGAGCTCCTGGACCTACATGCTCCCTTGAAAACAAGACTGGTGTCTTTCTCCCGTTCAGCCCCTTGGTACACTGATGAGCTGCGCAAGATGAAGGCAACTGGCCGTGCTATCGAGAGACGTCTAAAATCATCTGGTCTCTCGGTACATAAGCAGGCGTACAAAGAACATCAGAAAGCGTACGCCTATTCTCTTAAAGAAGCACGCTCCAAATATTATTCCAACATCATCAACACCTGCCCTGGAAACTCTAAACAGCTCTTCTCCACAATAACTCGTCTGCTTAATCCCATTAAACAAACTCTTGAGGACTCTGCTCAAAAATGCGACCTGTTTCTTTCATCTTTTAAAACCAAAATTGACACTATCAGATCTCAGCTCCACAACCTCCCTGTTCTCAGTGTGCCATCTACCCGTCTGCATTCTGGGACCCTTAACAGCTTTGACGAAGTTGTTCAGAGTGAGGTGGAGGCCATCATCAAGAAAATGAAGCCTTCATCCTGCGCCCTGGATCCTTTCCCCTCGTCTCTCATAAAATCCAATCACTCTGCAATAGGCCCACTTATCACTCAAATAATAAATCAGTCTCTTCAATCTGGTCATGTTCCACTGCCTCTAAAAACTGCCATCATTAGGCCTCTTCTGAAAAAATCTAATTTGGATCCCGACATTTTTTCTAATTACCGCCCAATTTCACACCTCCCTTTTCTGTCTAAAGTGCTGGAAAAAGCAGTTGCTGCTCAGCTGCAGGATCACTTACAACAACACTCCCTGTATGAGAAGTTCCAGTCTGGATTCAGGGCAGCTCACAGTACTGAGACTGCACTGCTGAGAGTTACTAATGATGTCCTCTTGGCTGCTGACACTGGCTCTCCCTCCATCCTTGTCCTCCTTGACCTCACTGCAGCCTTCGACACTGTGGACCATAGTATCCTCCTCCACCGTCTTCATGTGGAGGTCGGTCTCTGTGACACCGTCCTGGACTGGTTTAAATCTTTCCTCTCCAATAGGCTGGAATGTGTTAGTCTTGGCAACGCCACGTCCCAGACAGTCTCTGTCTCCTGTGGTGTCCCTCAGGGGTCGGTTCTGGGGCCCCTGTTGTTTTCCCTTTACATGCTGCCTTTAGGTCAAATTATTAATCAGTTCAACATTTCTTTTCACTGTTATGCCGACGATACACAGCTTTACATCAGGACTGGAGCATCCTCATCTTCCACCTTGTCATCTCCATCTTCACTCACTGCCCTCTCTGCCTGCCTGGAGGCAATTAGGGCATGGATGAATCAGAACTTTCTTCAATTAAACTGCTCCAAGACCGAGGCCATACTGATTGGCACCCCTCACCAGGTACAGACATCTACTATAACAACACTTTCCTTTTCTGGACAAGACATCCCCCTCTCCACCTCTGTTACTAATCTTGGAATAAAAATGGACTCCAATCTTACATTTGAAAATCACATTAAGCTTCTGTTTAAAACTTGCTTCTTCCATCTTCGAAACATCTCTAGACTTCGCCCATCCCTAACTTTTTCCGATGCTGAGAAGCTCGTCCATGCTTTTGTCTCCTCCAGGCTCGACTACTGCAACTCCCTGTTTATTGGAATCCCTGGCAAAAACCTTCAGAAACTTCAATATATTCAAAACAGTGCTGCAAGGATCTTGTTGCGAGTTCGTAAATTTGAACATATTACGCCCATTCTTCATAACCTTCATTGGCTTCCTGTCGCCTACAGAATTCAGTACAAAACTGCTCTCATTACACATCAATGCTTACATGGAACTTCACCAGATTATCTGAAGGATATTCTTATTCCACACTCATCCACCCGGTCGCTGCGGTCACAGAACAGTAATCTCCTTCACATTCCGAGAACCAAATTAAGGACCATGGGAGACCGGGCTTTCAGTGTGGCTGCCCCCCGCCTGTGGAACTCTCTTCCTGACTGTCTGAGGGTCCCACAGTCTGTGGTTGACTTTAAGAGCGGCTTGAAGACCTTTCTTTTCAACCGAGCATACTCTGCCTCCTCATGATTCTACTTTTGATCTTAGTTGATACTGTTATTGATTTTACTTGTTCTATTACTTGTTTTATTGACATTTAATTTCTGTTGCACCGTGTAGCACTTTGAGATTTTCATTAATGAAAAGTGCGTTATAAATTGAATTCATTATTATTATTATTATTATTTCAAACCATCTAATATAAACAGTACATTTAGACTCTGTCAGGACTCCGTACAGTGAGAGACCTATACCGAGACAGGGTCTTTGCTTCTTTCAATCAGATACAAGAGACATACCAGTGAGGGACTTCTTCAGATACCTAAAGAAAATAGACTATTTCAGGACAGGAAGAACATACAGAGCTTTGAAATGCTCAACAGCTCTTGCCTTGATAAACGGCTTGAATTTCAACCTCATAAGGAAAACGTCATCTCTCATAACTATGATAGTCTGATGTCAATGAAAAATGTGAACTTGTCTTTCATCAAATGAAATAAATGAGAAGAGGAACCGGCCTGGAGAATGCCACAAATGTTCTTACAATGTAAGACACTGATTCACTGCAAAACTCTACTCTTTGTGTAATCCTTATAGTTGAGGTCAAACTCTTGCCTCAAGGCCTGACATGAGCACCTATGAGTGTAAGCTGATGCACCGTTTGAAATGATTACAAAACTACTTTTCAATTGGTAAGTTGCTACATGCAGATCCACTCTGGCCTGGGCCATCATTTAATCGATGTCACAATATGACAATTTTTTATTGTGCAAAACTTTATGTGGGAACAATCATCAAAAAATTATATATGGGTAGCCATGCTGTGCCATCATCTCTGATATCTCTCTGTAAATGCATTCATTTATTGTGGTGCCATCTACCAACAAGATCAAAGAAAGAAGCAGTTCAAATATATGTAGTTTGCATCTTTTGTGGGTGGGCCATCCAGTGACGTAGCTCCATGGCCAATCGATGGCTTCTGTCTGCTTATGCCAAAAATCAGCTCCTCGGAACAGTCCACTTGGAACCTCAAACAAGATGGCCCTATAAACCAGGCTGATATTGAGTAGAGGTGGGTAAGGACAGTAGAAAGGCCCTTAAAGGGATTGTGACATGATGTTGGAAATTTGCATATTTGTAACAACATATATATATCTTATATCATTCAGCTCTGTTCATTTTTGCAAAATAAATTATAAATATATTAAAATTTCATTCCAAGTTATAGTAATATTTTCTATGGGACACGCCCCTAAAAATCTACGCATTTCCGCAAAACGTCATTGTGACGTGACAACGGGCAGAAGGCAGAGCCTTGCCTGTTTGTTTGGTGTTTTAACTGCTTGCCATACAGATTCATTTCCCGAAAGATCGCCTCTTTTATTTGTGTAACTTGAAAAATGCTGTCACGTTGTAGCGCATTTGGGTGTTGTAATATCGCTAGTGAACAAGTGAGCATTCACAAATTTCCAAAAGATGAGAAACTTCGACAAGAATGGACCAGACAAGTGCAGAGAATGAGGGACTGATGGTGTATGTCTGCAGCGACCATTTTACTGCCGATTGTTTTCAGGAAAGACCTGGTATAAAAGAATCTTTAGGATTGCCAGTAAGATGGAGAAGACTTTTAAAACCGGATGCTATTCCTACTATTTTTAAAAGAAAATCTACAGAAGAAAGTCCCACAGCTACCACATCAAAACAACGCAGGAAAGCTACCGTCGGAAAACTGTCCAGGAGATGAGTAAGTCTTTGTGTAAACATAATCGGAGGTGTGTAGTGTTTTAGATTATAAACTATATATTTTATGTGAGTTCATGTTGTTTTACTTTATACCAGTGCTGGGTAGCGCTAATCCAAAAATTAGTTCCGCTATTTCTAAAGCACTTATTGATTTATTTAGGTCCGCAATTTCAAAAGCACTTATGTATTAGCAATGCTAGCGGACACTAATGCTAACACGCTAACCGCCATTTTGAAGAGGGCAAATGCGAAATACTTTTTTTAATCCAGCAGATTTGACCATTTGAACCGGTTAAGCTCAGAAAAACCTTGTGCTATAAAGTCACTGACTTTATAGCACAAGGTTTTTCGCTTTTTTGTCACGGACCACATCCGGCGCTGACAGGATATGGTCTGTTAGCAGTCGTCCGGGCCCTTAAATATTTTTTTTTTTTCGTTTTTACTGATAGTTAATTAGTTATTAACAGTACTGCATTTTAAATAAAAATAGCGCAAATCCGCTTATGAATTATAAAAGTTAGTCAAACCGCTGTAACGCTGATAAATTGTTTAGGTACGCTATAAGCGGATTAGCGCATTAGCGCTCCCTAGTGGTCTGGCGCCCACCTTTGCTTTATACACTGTGAGTGTATGAAGCCAATTATCATGGCAGATGCTTTATGTTCGCTGCTAACAAGCTAGCCGAATCAGTAGCACACACACTTTTCTAATAATGTCTTTTTAAATTATGTCTGCGCGATCAAGTAACATCGGTAAGTTTTTTTATTCAGGGAGAGTTTCTTAATGAGAGTTTTGGATGATTTACTGTCTTAAAATGATAGATCTCAAACGCAATTGGGCCTTTGTTAGCTTAGCCCAAGAACAAAGAAGCCACATCAAGTTTAGGATTAGGATTGGGAACACCCCATGTGTGGGGTGGTGTGGAACCAATGAAAGTTGAGACAATGGTAAAGCACCATTTGTGAGAAGTGGGGTACATCCTTGATAGGTCACAAGTCCATCACAGGGCAACATAGAGACAAATAAGATGGACAATAATTCACACTTTCACACACACCTAGAGCCAATTTAGAGTTACCAAAGGAATCCGGAGTTCCTGGAGAAAACACTTTTGTGAATGAAGAGAATATGCAAACTCCAGAAAGGCCACAGGCTGGGAGATGAGATTGCGACCTTCTCAATGACAGGCAACTGCCAACTGTTCCACCTGACTTCCAAACCCTTTCTTACCATGCACTCACACAAACACAGGCATAATACTTTCAGCCTATTTTTGCAGATAGTAATTGTAGCAATGAAAGTATTGATTTTTACTACCGGTACTCAACCTTTCTTCTTATGAACTGTAACAAAATAGTTTTTGTTAATTTAAGGATTAGCAGCTAATTATAGGAATGGAATAATTGAATTTATTTCCCAGATATACAGTATTAAAAGTAGTAAGGCAACAGAGATTAATGTGTTTACCTGCAGCACTCATAGTCAAATGTTGTCAAAATACAGTTTATGGAATATCCTCAACAGCAAGCAGTCTATAGCTAAAAGAGTTCTGGTCATAAGTTCTTCTTTCACCTTCCAATGAGCTCTTCGGTCAATAAGACAGACAGGTTGGTAGAAAATTGATTTTTTTTTCAGAATGCAGTAATTGCTATATTGTCTTTGTCTGGGAGACCGAAGTGTCTTTTAGGCTTTTTTCAATTACAGCTACTGGCTCTCCAAATGACCTTCCCGAGCTAAATACATGAAAGGACTCAGCCTTTGGCCTCTACAATCATTAGGGTTGTGAAGCTTCAAGCAGACACGATTTACAGAGCGCTCAGTGTGATTTAGCTATAGCTTGACAATGTTTGACCTTTATGGTAACAAAACCTGAAACCTAAATGACATGTCAAGTTTTTATCGGCCTGTGGAACCAGTGCTAAAGATATTTACTTTCAGGTTAAGTTTGTGAAGGATTGCAACTTTCAAGCTTAAATGAAATGAGCTGTTTCTGTTTCTTCTAATGGTCTACACTCATCATGTTAATGTGGCAGGCACTGACACAAACATGCTGCTGTAGCGGACAGCCATATGTCATTGTGTCATCACCACTTTGATCTTCAAGCAGCTAGAGTGCAAATCCGTACTAAGCTGGGCTTAATAAAAGAAAAGTTGGGATCTGCCTGAATGTGGCTGATGTTGTCCCTATTATGACATTATCTGAAGTAAGAAATAATCACCTTGTGTTTTAACACACTCAAAAACCTTACATCTTTTCAGGTAGCATTGACAGCAATGTGTGTGTAATTTATGCCAGATAAACATGGAGCTGTGTTTCATCCATTAGAGTCCTGCGGTATGTTGTATTGTACCGTATCATTCAGCAGAACAGACCCAGTGATTCTCCAGCCCCCTTCTGCCCTTCCTGCATATCATAGTTGACTGCCATCTGAAGCCTCTCTGCTTTGCTCCAGTGTACAAAACCCTGTGGTTTACCAGAGATAAGCAAAGACAGTGAAAGAATGAGAGAAAAAGAGGCAAAGTGTAAGAAATGTTGTTGTTTTTTGTCTGGAGGCACCAAATCTATCTTTTCTATCTCCTCCAGGAAACATACTAGCATTCCCAAAAACATTGGTGCAAAGAGCCTCGTCACCCTGCTGCCCAACTTTTGCACACATAGGAGCAAGAGACATGGAGATTTATGTCATGGTAACTAAATCTCTTCCCCTCTTGAACTCCCTGTTTCCCCTGACTGCCTGGAAGAGTTAAGGATTGGAGGCGACTGTGAGGGCGGCTGATGTTTTTGCAGAACAGCGGTGGACTGAGACAGAGAAAACGTTCCGTTTCTGTTTTCGCAATCTGATATGTAAGCGCTGAAGTGATTTGTATGTCTGTACTGTATTCCTGTGCACACTACGGGCTTGCATCTGTGGCTGATTTGTGAAATTAGTGCCTCTTCTATTTGGAACTTGATGAAACTGACTCCCACGATTTGCTTTTAGAAAAGAAAAGACGTGACACTTCAAGATATTGAAACTTTGATGCAGACCTACTCCCTCACGTGTTAACACGTTTTCAAAATAATAAGTTTTGCCCAAAAACTGTGAAAAAAAAAAACCCCATTAATCAAAATGAACAGATCCCGAGAAGGCTTAAAGATGGCTCTTCTTCCAAACTAGACTTATTGAAATTCAAAGAGTCAACAATGTAGTGTAGGTATGCATAATGAATGAAACACAGAATGTGACATCTCCTTGACTTCACAGGTTTAATATTTGATGGTTCAGTGGTACACCTGAGAGCTAAACGTATGACTGAATCAAAACTTAATGTGCAACACGGATATGCTGAAATGTTGATGTCAGGAAGAGGAGACTGAATTAAAATATCAAAGATGACAGGGATAGATGGTAAAACACTGCACTGCATTCACTTTTTATTTGGACCTTTTTAAGATTTAATCCTTCGCTGCATAACTAGTATTTTGAATCAATTCTTGTCCTACATTTCATTGTTAGCAAGCGATGATGCAAGGCAAAGCAACCCAAACGTTTCTTATAATTCTCAAAAGAATCAAACATTTTTGAAGTCTCCGTCTGTGATGTTTCTCACCTGCGCAAAACTTCTTTCTTACATTCGCTCGCACTTCTGCAGGATCTTCAGAACATGTGTCAAACCCTCCAGGAGTCTGCCTCGTGGAAATGTGTGTGCCTGCAAGTGTGTGTGTGTGTGTAGGGGGGGTCCCATCATGCAAGTTGGCCTTCCTGCACGTGTGCGTTCAGCATGACGTGGCAGCCCCCTGCCCTGTTCAAACACGACATTGGCTGTGCAAGCAGCCTCACTGTCAGGCTCGGCTTGCCAGTGGTACATGCTGTGCCTGGCACCCCGTGGAGGGGGAAGGAAGGAGCGCAGCGGGGCCAGGCCATCTCCAACACCTCTCCCATCATGCCAAAGGCCCCTCTGGTGGGGCTCTGAACACCAGAACAGGCCCTGGGTGGATTGATAATGAGGACCAAGACTGTGTAGCACAGGATAACATGTAGGGATGGCATCATGGCTTATAAACCACACACACACGCACACACACGCACACACACATACACACACACCAATATGTAAACATGCAAATATAGAAACATATGTGCATATGCATGCCTGCTCACAATCAGGCTTGTAAGAACACAGAAACTCATCATCTTGTTTACAAAAGACATTGGCACTTGTTAAGAATTTGTACAGATTACAAGTTTACGTAGCAGGAACAGTGGTGTGCTATTGCTCAGGTTTATGGGAATGAACATTTTGGTTCAGAAACCAAAAGTTAGGCAGCTGGAGGATTATTGAAGCAAGTTAATTGTTAACCTAAATTCAGAGTCAGTGTCTTTATTTGTCATTCGCATCACATGTGGTACATGTGGAACGACATTGTGTACTCAGAGTCCCAGTTACATCCAACAATAAAATGTAAAAGAAAAACAATAATAAGATCTAAGATATGAACTAAGAAAAATGTTTAAAAATACGCTAAGCACTAATAGCATAAAGTAGGCTAGTTTTCTCCTACATGTGGAAAATCATATGTAAGCAGATGTATGTGACAAAAAAAAAATTAAAATGTAAAAACAATGAAGAAAAACAGAAAAAACATGGCTGCTTTTTATTACAGAACCCTATTCATTTCATGGAGATTGCACAGAATTTTTTAATTATGTGTTTTCCCATAAAAACACATTTATTATACAATTGTATTTATATCTGATTTAAAGAGGTGGTTCAATGTCTTGGCTGAAAATTAACAGCATGGCTCAACCACTAATTGGAAGATGTCACAGAAGCTCTGCTGCTGCACGAACCACTTTCCATTTTATGAGATATTTGTATACATTTTTGTTCAAACATCGGGACATTTTTACATTCAGAAAAGATGATTGAAACCAAATCAACTGGATTACTTCTACAAGTCATTATTTGTGCTTTATTGCAAACAAATGGGGAGCTAATAATATTAGCATCTAAAACAAGCAAGCCCCCAAAATGATGTCAGTACAAAGTGCTGATCAGATCGTTCAGATCCAACATGTGATTACAACTCCAGTGGGAAACGTAACGGGTTGTAAATATAAACCGTTGCATGCATGTTTGACTGCTTTGTGAGATGTTAAAAATGAGAGGGGATGAGAATTGGATTAAATTGTGTGTAGCAGCTCACTGTAGGGAGGTAATTAGGGACAAACATTGAGACGCATAGTCTGATCTCTCCTGCTGGAGGTTAGGTGAAACAGGAGCTGCAAGTCCCAGTGTCCCAGCGGCACAGTGATTAGAATTTTTTAATGTGCGGCTAATGGGATGTCAGCCCAGAGCAGAAGCCTTACACGGAGCTGCTCACAACAACAAGTGGTCAAAGATCAAACTGGATTACAGAAACCTTTCACCTGTTTACATCTCAGAGTCAGGGACTCTGATTAGCTCAACAATCACAACATTTGAGATGACAGGTAGACATTAAAGTTTCAATTGATTTTAAATAACTCACATATCAAACAGTTTACACCTGTAAAATTGTAAAACCCTAACTCTGTACAAACTGGTAGTTCTTGCCTGTTACAATAAGTACGTCTGTGTGTGTAGATATGTCATGAACTAGCAGACATATTTTAGTGAAATTGTCTCAAAGTAACCATTGGATGAACATCCACAACTAGGGGTGCACATCTCTCAGTGTCTGGAGAATCGATTCGATTCCGATTTTTGATGCACCGATTCGATTAAAATTTGATTTTTCGATTCTAAAACGATTTTCATTCCAGGATCGATTTTCGATTCAGAATCGATTTTCGATTCTGAAACAATTTTCAATTGAAATCATGAAAAGATTAAACAATAATGTAAACAAATACAACGTTTATTTAAAACAATAATGTATGCTTGTAGCAAACATTAATAATGTCAAATAATACAGTATAAATACAGCAGCCTGAATTGTGAGCAGATGGGTATATGAATAGAATGCAGCAGCTTTAATCGGGTCCCGGAGGTCACTGGTGCCTATATCCAGCAGTCACTGTGCGAGAGGCAGGGGACACCCTGGACATGTCTCCAGTCCATCACAAATAATTCAAAATACAAACGTAAACAAAGATTTCAGCCTACTGTATTGCATAAACATTTAACTCAAAATAAAATAGACTTCAAAATCATATTGCATTCATCCATGTTTCAAATGTGTATGGATGGATTTTGTTTAAAAGATTTGTTTGGTAAATCTTTTCAACAAAAGCCATCTATCCATCATCTTTACCCGCTTTATCCTTATCGGGTCCTGGAGGTCACTGGTTCGGGTCAGATTTCTTCTTCTTTCTGCCACCTTTCATTTTATGTATTCTTTCATATACTATGAGATATATTTTCTTTATCTTTTGGGTTTTAATGTAAAAAAAAAAAAAACGATTTTGGGGCTTTTAGAATCGATTCTGAATCGTCAGGACTAAGAATCTCGATTTTTTTTAAAAATTGATTTTTTTCCCTGCACCCCTATCCACAACTAATATCCTCTGAAAGTCAACACAATTCAAAATGGCCACCTCAGCCAGCTGAACTCGAGAAACACATAAATGGCTGTAACTCAGCAGGTTTTATGTAAAATGAGCTAAGCTTTATGCACGACACATCATACAAAATTCTTGCTTCAAACTGCTTTTAACAGCGTTAATAATTTCTGTCTGTTAGCAAAATATCTCAGGAACAACTGAACACGTTTTCATGAAAGTAGCTATAACTCAATATTACAGATACTACACTAAAATTTGGTGTGGAAGTAGGTGAGCACTGTGCACATTGCGTCTTTGATTAAAACTTTGGCAATAATTGACTCAACATTGTCCGTCTGTTAGCAAAATATTCAATGAACTAACGGACAAATTAGTCAAACATGTCATTAAAATACTCATTGACTGTAGATATATGTGCCCAGGTAACACTTTTGACTTTTTATCCCTCCTTTGTCATTTGTTCTAACTAGACTGTATTGTTATATCCATAGCTGTATTTATCTCTGTATCTGTTCTTAAGCTTGTTTGGTTTTTATTTAGTTAATGGTTTTCTGTGTTCCCCCACTCCGGCCCCAGCTTGTATTTGCATATTTGATCAGCCTCTGGTCAGGATTAAATAGCCTCCCTGTTTGCCATTTGCAGCAGGGTCCAAGCTTGAATTCACAACAATGGCGGCACAACCTGACTGCCAGCCCCTGATGATGAAACGACGGGGGGAAACAAAAGCAGCCCCCAAAGCTGCAGATGTTGCTGCTGGAAGCTGTTTGTTGTGTCGAAGGGGTGCGCTTTTGACCGATTGTGTGTGGCTGGACGCACACATATTCCTACTTATTAATGTGTGTGAATATCTGTCTGCATGCACGCGTGTCCGGTGGCTATGGAACCCAGCTGGGAGGAAGAGTGAACGCATTCATTCCGGCTCTCAGGGGCCGGGGGCCACACAGGTACCCAGTACGGGGATGAAAGGCTGCTCTGCAGATGTCACCCGCTGGGGTTCAGTGGCCCAGCCAGTAAATGTCATGTTTGGCAGCTGGCACGCTACTGCTCTCCCACCAGTTGTTGGCAGGGGCGTTTTCTAAAGGATGCGAGAGTGGGATGCACGCACCGGGAGCGGCCTAATGGGATCAACATTAAAGAGAGTTGCTGGCTTATGTCTGTCATACAACATTAAGCTTGTCTTGTTTCCTTCCTCTCTCGGGCAGTTAACGCTTATTCTCGCCTTTGCACTTTATCCCCTTTCTCACTCTTCTGAATGTGTGCACATTTGACCTCAACCCGATGAACGACACTCTGGTTATATCGCAGATTTAAGAATATTTATTCAGTTAAATCGTTTTATTTTATTATCACCTTTATTTAGACATTGGCATCTTTCTAACTGCATTTTCCTGTTTTGCTCAACACATGGCTGCTCACGGTCAAAGGTCACAGAACCGACTAGTATTTTGTAAAACCTCCCACCATCCCACAGCTGAGTACCCCGAGGTTACTTAAACACAGTAACATCTCCCGCTTGGACCAAATGTCACACATGACTGCACATCCAGATGCATGCAATACATGAAAGGCAGCATTTTACAGTTGTCCTCAAAAGGACGACATATTCATTAAAAATAAAAGG
>JBBPBX010033280.1:3094-13128 GCA_038048925.1 Garcialebias charrua | reverse complement strand
CGTACGTACATACATACAATACAATAAAATATACATATACTGTATATATATATATATATTATATCTTTTTTAGTTTTTTTAATTGGCATGTTTTTAAATGAAATTAATAAAAATGTAATAAAAAATAAAAATAATAATAGTTCAATCAACAAACTATACAGCCAGGTCATATATTTATAATGTCGTTGAACTTTTTTTTTTCACTTAGAAACTTTCAATATAATAATGCTTGATCAATTTAAAGTTATTCAGCAAATCTCTTTGCTAATTCCCTTTAACGTCCTGCTAAATGGCACGTTATATCTTTTATTATTGCCCTCGTCTTCTCTTCCTAACAGCCTAAACCACTTGACTGTTCGAGACGCATTTGTTCGCCCAAACAACGATTTAGCTTCTGTCGCGTCTTGATAAACACATTTATTGAGCTCGTGGATGCTTCAACCAGAGGACGCAGAGCGGACGAGTCTTTCTGCCTCTGAAGCTACGGCTGCTGGTATTGATTTATTAAGTGCTCGATAACATTTTACATTCAACACCCAGAATGTAAACAATCAGCGGACAGCCAAATGAGGAGCGCACCACCATGCAGGTGACTTCTCCAGGTACGTTATGACTCCAAAATATTACAGTTTCTCAAATATAACTACCGTATTTTTCGGACTATAAAGCGCAATATCAATGGATGGGTTTGTTTTCATACATAAGGCGTGCAGCTCGCCTTTGTACACCAACACAAGCTCCCCGGTGTTCCCTTCACTGACTCCATGCTTGTTTCAGAATTGATTTAAAAGTTTTATTGATAACCCACAAGGCCCTGAATGAGCAGCCTGACGTGCCCCCAGACCCCCTAGACCTGAATGATCATTTGCTTTTAGTGGTTCGGAGGGCCAGGTTGGTCCACCGAGATGATCAGGTCTTTAGCTGTCCTTAAGTTTTTAAACGTGCTAATAAAACAATACATTTTAGATACATCAATATAATATCAATAATTTCAGTGCAGCATAGGATAATACCAAATTTTAGGCTTTCATCAAAACATGTAAATTATCCTATAACTCTTTTTATAATAATTTCAAATGTTTACGGCTCAAATCATAACTTTATTTTTTTATTAGGTTGTCTCATTGTGATGCCTTTATGGGAGTGGTGGTGCAGAGGCTAGAGAAGGTGGGTCTGTGATTGGAAGATCGCCGGCTCAACTCCCGATACCGACTAGGCCTGTCGCGATAAATAATATAATAAATTAAAAGCATGATGAATGAAAATGATCAACCTCGTTTTCATCTATCAGCTTTATCGTTTCTTCATGTCTCTCTTTCTACTGAAGACACTGGATGACAAAAAGCTAAACTCCGGTGATCTTCACTGACCCCTCCCTTTCTCTTTTCTCATTAAAATCTGTTTTAACGATCCAAGATCGTGTTTTTGGATCGTTAAAAGCAGCTAAGCTGAGAAGCTAAGCTACGAGCTAAGTTAACAGGCTGACCTCTGCGAAAAAACCTCTGCCTTGTCGAAGCTCCAAATTTCACGGTTGAAACTCGTGCCTTCATGTAAAAAGTTGTTTTTCCTCTGCAAAAAGAAGTTGAGAACTTGTTTACTGATTTTTTATTTTATTTTATTTTTTACATTTTTGGGCTCTAGTGGCCTTTATTGTAGAGGGAGAGGGCGAAACGGGTAGAGATAAGGGAGAGACACTGCAGAAACAGCTCATCGGGTCTGGGACGCGAACCCGCGACGCCTGCAGAGAGGCTCAGCCTCAATATGTGCTTATCCCCCACACCAAAGCGGCGGCACTGTTTACTGATTTTTATAAATAAACAGTGCTGGGCAGCGCTAATCCAAAAATTAGTTCAGCTATTTCTAAAGCACTTATTGATTTATTTAGGTCCGCAATTTCAAAAGCACTTATGTATTAGCAATGCTAGTGGACGCTAATGCTAACACGCTAACTGCCATTTTGAAGAGGGCAAATGGCGAACTACTTTTTTTAATCCAGCAGATTTGACCATTTGAACCGGTTAAGCTCAGAAAAACCTTGTGCTATAAAGTCAGCTAAGAAATATATTTTTTCTCAGCAAAGAAATAATTGTTTTTACCGTGTTTTCATGGAAAGTCCTTATCTTCTGTGGCCGTCGCGGCCGCCATTTTGAAGAGGGCAAATGGCGAAATACTTTTTAAAATCCAGACGCGTCGCGTAGGCCGCTGAGAAACATCCATAAGTTCACCCTCCATGTTAAAAACTCTTCGTCTGACTCTTCGAAAACAAGCAATAAGGCTGCAGAGTAACACACTGGCTGCTAACTGAGAGCGCTCGCTCTAGCAAAGAGACTGAGGGGACGCTTTTTTGTCACGGACCACATCCGGCGCTGACAGGATATGGTCTGTTAGCAGTCGTCCGGGCCCGTAAATAAGTTTTTTCGTTTTTACTGATAGATAATTAGTTATTATCGGTACTGCATTTTAAATAAAAATGCGCAAATCCGCTTATGAATTATAAAAGTTAGTCAATCCACTGTAAAGCTAACAAATTGTTTACGTCCGCTGTAAGCGGATTAGCGCTTTAGCGCTACCTAGCGGGCTGGCGCCCACCTTTGTAAATAAATAAAAAACTTTGTGTGACAAATGCTATGCTAAAGAGCTCAAACCACACAGAGTGTCTGCCATTTTGAGAACTGAAAAACAGGAAGGCGAGACAGCCCATGTCACGTTAAGGGGCTTCCTTCCCCTTTTTCTTAAAATGGTAAATTGAGCTTATTTATACTGTATAGCGCTTTCCAGACCCCTATGAGGGGCCCCAAAGCGCTTTCCAATACCAACCATCCACCCATTCATACACACATTCATACACCGGTAGCGGCAGACTGCCATGCAAGGCGCTTTCCAGTCCTACCGGGAGCAACTCGGGGTTAAGTGTCTTGCCCAAGGACACGACACATGGTGTGGGGAACCGGGATTCGAACCGCCAACCTTCCGATCGGGGGACGACTGCCATTACCACTACGCCACGGCCGCCCAGTGATGAGAGACACGTTGCTCACTCCCTCACTATCCATCCTTCAGTTCAAACAGTCTTGTACTGCCATCCAGTGGTCAATAAAGGTACTACACATACAAATTAACCAACATTTATTTTAAAATTTGACATGACTAATTATTGTCAAATTTCAAATAATACTGTATTATCATTTATCGCAATAATTTCTGAGACAATTAATCGCCCAGCAAAATTTGTTATTGTGACAGGCCTAGTACCAACATGGGGAAAGGTGAAGCACCCACACCTTCCTGCACCTTCATTTGCCTCACTCTGGGTCCTCGAACAAGGCTCTTAACCCCCACCATCTGCTCCCCCGGGCACCCTACATGGCAGCTCTCTGCTCCACACAGAGGGCTGTGGTAGCTCGGTGGTCTGTAGTTGTGTCAGGAAGGGCATCCAGTGTAAAAACAATTTCCAAGTTTTCATATGACAGTTCGCTGTGGTGACCCCTGAAGAAGGGAACAGCCGAAAGAAGAAAACAAAATTGTGATGCTTTTAACAAATACACAGCATTAGTATACAGGTAGTCCCCGGGTTATGACGGTCTCGAGTTACGACATTTCGGACTTACGAATGCATCTCGTTTAAAAAAATTTTTTTTTAAATAATAAATAAATAAATGTACAGTACTGTACAGTTACCAAGCACTTAGCCTGTCCTAACACAGTTAAGGAGTGAGTTGAATTGTCTCCCTCCTCCCTAGCAGGTTCCATTCACATAAAGGGAGCTAGCTCCCTTTATGTGAAAGGGAGACCATTCAACTCACTCCTTCATCTTTAAAAACTGTGTTAGGATAGGCTAAGTGCTTGGTGACTGTACAGTACTGTACATCTATTTATTTATTTTAAAAAATTGTATGGGATCTTACTTACGAATTTTCGACTTACGAACGGCCCGTAGGTACGGAACTCGTTCGTAAGTCGGGGACTACCTTTATATATATGTACATGTAGTAGGACCAGTGGATGGGGGGGGGGGGCTAAGCAGATTTCACTGGGGGCCATGGCCCTCTGACCCCTGGATTCAACAAACTGTATTACAGGCTGCAGCTACAGTTAAAAAAAACTTTGTTTGTTGCCAGATGGCATAAAAGATAATCTTTTATTCAGATTTTTGTGGCATTGTATTTATGGCATCTTGCTACGTTGCTTCGTCTCTTTATGTAAAACAAAGACGCTGCGTCCCTGACATCTGTTTTTAGACAGAGATTAAACTGCTTCCTGTCTGTGTTCATCCTGTAACCCGTGTCCTGCCCGGCTGCTGCGGGGCGACGTGCGTGACTCGCTTACCTGAGAAACCGGTCAGGTCCATGGCTTTGAGGTTGGTGGCTTTGATGACGGTGGCGGTGAGCCTGCCTGCGGTGGGCAGGTAACACAGCGAGAAATTAAGCTCCCCGAGATCAGCCTTCTCCTGCGGATCGTTACACACAGAGCGGGATTAGAAACAGAGCTGTGATCACTCAAACACGACATCAGAAACTGAAGCACCGATGATTATCTGTGGCCTGAAAAGAGCAACGTTTTGACTGATGGGGGTGACAGCGGGGGTCTGGATGTGAACGGGCAGAGTCTTTGGGAAAGTGTCATTGCTCTATGAATCATAAACTAATATATCAAAGTTTCTGAGTGGAGGGAAGTGTTAGCGAGTCCAAACATTTCTTCTCCTCCTCAGGACAGTGAGGGCTGACTGGGAGCCACATCAGTCCAAACACATGGACACAATGGACACTTTTTAGGCTCAGTGTCCAGTGTGGGAGGTTTGGACTGAAAGGTTTTCCCACAATATTTAAAGTAGGGATGCACAATATTATCGGTATGGTCTCGGTATTGGCCAATATTAGCGATCAAGATAGATATCGGACATCGGCCATTCCATCAAAATAACTCAATATAAAAGGCTTCTGTTTTAAGTTAATTTTTAATCTAAGAAACTGTCAAGTACAGGTACTCCCCAACTTACGAGCGCATCGACATATGACATTCCGGACTTACGAGCGCACTTACGAACAGTAAAGTTGTATGTAAATACAGCCCTGGTATGTGTTTTTAGATGAAAGTGTGTTAGCTAATCGTTTGTAAACAAAGTTCTGAGCATGTTTATGAACCAGTATGTACGTTTGTGTTGAAAAATGGGTGTTCGTAGTAGCGCTGGCATACTTTTTCCAACTTACGACCAAAAATCCGGACTTATGAGCGACACGTGTCTCGTGTTCTGACATACGAGATTTAGTGTTACGAGCACCTCGTAGGAACGGAACTCGCTTGTAAGTCGGGGATCACCTGTATATCTATTAATGCACTACAGTATTACTTATGCACTTTTCACTTGTTGCTTGTGAACAGGTTGAGTTTAGATTTGTGAAAATTTACAAATTTGCACTGTTCGAGTGTTGTCATTGTGTTCGAGAGAGTAAATGTCATGAATAAATTTGATATTAAACATAATCTAAGTTGAAGTGTTGCATCATTTCCAACCCCCTTTTTGGCATCTGCATTTGGTAGCAGGCCAAAGTGATGAAGACCATGCAGAATAATGTATTTTAATTCCACAGCAGAGAAAGCAAGTCTCTGTAAGTAGGTCTAGAAAAATATATTGCTATTGGTATCGGTTATCGGTCAAATAAGTTTTAACATATTGGCATATATCAGTCAAAAATCCAATATTGTGCATCCGTAATTTAAAGTATATCAGGTAAATCCTTTATGAGCATTGGCCTTTTAAAACTTTTCCCTTTTGCAACGTTTTAAAATGCATGTTTGATGTGAACGGAAGACCTTTGTGAACTGAAGACCTTTATCTGAATTGTTTTCTGAATTGTTTGCTTTAGTTTTGATTACAATTTAATAGTGATTAAATATTTTTGAACTTGGATTATTTGGTATAACAATGAAGGTGTTTTGCTCTGCTTCAAGACTGTTATTGTTCATCAGTGCTGTCTTGTTTATTTAAATAATAGGATCTGAACGTTTTAGTCCCTCCGGTACAGGTGGGGATGGAGTGTGTGGTGGGGTGGGGTGGGGGTGGTGGGGGGGTTGCTTTTTAGTTCAAGTATCTGGGCATCTTGTTCCCGAGTTATGGTAGGATGGAGAGGGAGATGGGTCGACATATCGGGGCCTCGTCCTCAGTAATGAGACCGTTGGTTCGGTTGGTCGTGGTGAAGAGGGAGTTGAGCTGAAAGGCAAAGCTCTGGGTGTACTGGTCTGTCTACATTTCAACCGAATGACATTTGAATCATGACAGAAAGAACAAGACCCCAGATACAAGTGGCTGAAATGAGCTTCCTTTATAGAGTGGCCGGTCTCAGCCTTAGATAGAGGGGGAGGAGTTCTATCATCTTGGGGGTGGGGCTCAGAGAAGAGCCGCTGCTCCTCCACATCAAAAGGAGTCAGTTGAGGTGGTTTGAGCATCTGATTAAGATGCTTCCTGAACGCCTCTCTATTTTGGGCATGTCTGATTGAGAAGAGTCCCCAGGACAGGCAGAACTCTCTGGAAGGATTGTACTGTGTATCCTCTCAGGTCTGGGAACCCCTTGGGTTCCCCCTGGAGGAGCTAGAGGCCTACGGTCCAACCAATGAGGGTTGAAGATGGAGAAGGAGGTTTTGTTCAAGATGAAAAACTAACATTTACTGCACAAACATGTAATCTGCCATTATTCAATTCAATAATACTTTATTAATCCCAGAGGGAAATTGAATGTTGTTGTAACTCATTATCCTCGTTTCATTAAGAGATGTTATAGATACTGATGACTGTAGGCAGAAAGGATCTCTTGTAAAGGTCTGTCGCACAGTGGATCCAAAGGAACTGGCCGCAGATGCCGTCTGATCCGTCCACCCAGACTCGGTTGGCCTCTTGCTTCCCTGGGCTGCAGGACCGCCCGAATGCCGAGCAGAACTCCTCCCAGAGCAATGGCCACTCCTTCCAGCAGCTTGCCGAGTTCCTCGTTGCCGCGGACAGACGGCTGCAGGTGCCAGGGGACAATCCCAGTCCTTCTGCTGTCACGAGCCACGTTTCTTGCCAGTTCCAGGATCTCCTTAAGAGATCTTAGGATCTCAGTGGTCAGACACTCGAGCTCTGCCGGCAGGTAGATGGGAATGCATCCACAGAGCCTCCTTTTCAATTCATTTGAGATTTGGGGCTGTAGTTGAGATATTATTTGAGCTTTTGAGATGTTAATCAGCTGCTCCTGGTTATTAAAAACACCTTGTTGTCATGGTTACACATCATAATAAATGTCCAAAGGTAAGAACGTTTCAGTAAAAATCCTTCCAGCTGTGCAGCATCCAATCCCAGAGGAAGTTATCATTCAAGAATTGTGATTTACATCCAGATAAACAGGAATTACATTTTCCAAAAGCAATATCTCAGAACGAACGCAACAGATCCAACATGCAGCCACCCCGAGCGGCGCAGTTCTAGAACAAGGGATTACACAACAAGATTATTGTTGTTGCTCTTCTGTCATTTTTGGAGTCGTTGATTAGGGTCAAGCTGGGTGATGCCAGAGTTTTTAAGGAGTTGTGTTCAGACCGTCCACACGTAAACTTTCTCACTCAGGAAACCCCTTTTTGAAAATCACAGTTAAGAGGCTCATAAAACTCAGTTTCTGTGTGAACAAAAGGCTAAAACGATTTTTAAAAGTTTAGGTATTCATAAAAAAATATTGCTGATGGACTTTTGTGGCACCAGACAGGGAAGATTCTGGTATTCAGGTCACCCTGTGGTGTGATGACTCCTCACTAATCAATACTTCCCAAAATGCAACGTTGAAATACATCGAGATGCGGAGGCTTTAAACTTATTTAATCAATTAAACCCCTGTGCCAAACCAATTTTAAAGCCTTACTTTATCTAATTTGCTAATAGCCTTCCATGAATATTTCATATAAATCTCCTTGGACTCAAACCAATATAAAGTTTGGACGTGGCCAGCAGAGCCCTTCCAGTAATCTATGTGGACTCCCTGGAGATGATTTTTCACATGAGCAGACTTTGAATTACTGCAGACAGATTTTTTTCTCTCTCCACAGACGGTTCTTTGGATAACAGACAGAATTTATTTCATTTGAATCTCGAGAAGAAAAAAAAATCTTGACAGGTTTGATAGAAACTTGGCTGGTTACACTGTGTAGTCTGAATGATTGTGATGCGTCAGTGAGCCAAAGTTTTTTGTTTTGTTTTTTTACGCCTGAATTCACTGCAACAAACTGAGCATCAAAATGTTTTTGACTCAGCTTGATTTTCTTGATCCAACCCATCCAGCCGAATCATAGAAGCATAAACGCTGCTTTGAGATGATCAAACATGCAAGTTGCAAAGGAAAAATTCCACCAATGCTGTGAATTACACGGTGTTAAATTAGAAATTATTCAGAAGTCGCTGCTTGTAACGTGAAAACAATTAGGCTACTTCATGTGCCAGCACTAAACAATAAACTAAAACACAACTAATGCATGTTTGATTCACTTAAATGGAAAGAAACGAAAATAGGTTTGTGAAATTATTAGTTTTTATTATTTCTACTTAGATCTAATAGTTGAAAATTGCATTACATAAAGATTTGAATATACATTAAACATGTTTCGATATAACTTCATTGATTTATTTAATATTTAAACCAAATTAGGCAAATAACATATATAAGGTTAGCAAAAATGTTATCAATTTAAATTACTACTACCGGTACTGGTTTTCACTTTGATTAAATCAATCATTCTAAATTACACTTTCAATACATCTGTATACTTTGTAGTTTGTTTTTGTGTTTTCGGTCAGATTTGTTGCATCACTCAAACATTTTTGGTTCAGTAAACAAAATCATTCTAATTTTTTTCCCTTTTTTAAAAATTATGTTCAAATTAACGCTTAAATTATGTAACATACATTCAAACAAAGCAGATTATACTTGTTAAAAATAAATACATAAATAAATAGAGGTTCAAGGTTCAAAATAAATTGTAATAACAATAATAATAATAATAATAATAATACTGTAGGGTAGGATATACTGTATTTAACCAATCTACTGGTAATCAAAACAAATCATAGTAGATTTATTATATTTTAACACTATAATTGATTTTTATTGAAAGAAAAAAAAGACAGTTGTATTAAAAAGTACACACTTTTCAAAATAGTAAATAATAATAATGATAATAATTGTAATAATAATTTTATTTAAAAAGCACCTTTCAGAACACCCAAGGACACTTTACAGCAAGATAAGAAATTGTTATTTAATTAATTAATCTATATTATTATTGTTATTTATTTCAGTTGTTAATTTAGCTAAAATGTTTGTGGTTGTAGCCGAGTCATCCCCACCACATAATGTGCAATGTTGATAAATTTATACCAGGTTTGACAAGTAAAAATGTTTACGTGAATCAAAACTTTTAAAAATTATGTGTACATGAATAAACAGAAATTAAAGTTTTCTGGTCCCAACTTGGAAAAACTAATAAACTCTACGATTAACTAAGGTCATTAATACACAGCAGGTTTTGCATTTTAAATTCTAACTCGTGAGAGTTTAAACCCACGTACCGCGTGGCCTTCCACGATGTCCCTCCAGACGGGTTTGTCCCCGCTGTCCTCGCTGAAGTCCAGCAGGTTTTCCACCACCACCTGTCCGATCAGGTCGTGTCTGGAGAAACGGTCGAAGTCGTACACGGAGAAATGCAGCTTCCTGGAATGTAGCTCGTTCAGCGGCACGCCAAACTGGAACGTCTCGTTGAACACTGGGTTTAAGGTCTTTCTGTGGACCTGAGACACAGACAGAATCTCTTTCAATGCTTATAAGAACCCTGGTCCCTCTTCAGGGGTCTCCACAGCGAGCCACCACACTGTCTTCACCCCAACTACCTCCTTGTCCTCTGTAACTTCATCTCCTCTCTGTCTTTTTCCTGGCAGCTACATTCTGTGATCTGCCTTAAAAGTCAGCTGAATTATACAGTATACAGTATACTGTATATATACTGTGTGTGTGTATATGTAT
>JBBPBX010033279.1:0-33357 GCA_038048925.1 Garcialebias charrua | reverse complement strand
TGGCATTTGTCTCTACCGGCATTTTGGGGAGGGGGGGAGACACAGCTGAACTGTGTGTTGTTTTTAGCTTTTTAGCTAGCTAATATTGCATGTGGCTAGTTAGCTTTAAGCCAGTACTGACAAGTGGTGGGGGATACACAGTTTGGTTCGATAGTTTGCTGTGCTCAGTTCTGTTAATGGGGCGGGGTGCTCTGCTTGTATAATGGTAGGAGAAACACTGGCATATGCCATGAAATTAGCATATCATGATATAATGTATTTTCCCAGGCAATATTTTTTTACCGGTATTATCGTGAACGATATGATATTGCCCAGCCTTACTTGGAAATGTACGTAAAATATATTTACATGTCTTCTGTTATTACATGCAGTTTATTTTTAATTCCATATGTGTAGTGGACACCTTCAAATTGATGTACAGTAGTCCATTGCTACTTTGTGTTTTGACTTTTGCGGACTCGTTCTTTTTCAATTTTTAAAACTAAGATTGGACATGACACACAGTTGGCTTTGATGGATGAGCCGCAACATGGGCATGGATTTTTTTTATTTAAAATCAATTATTTAAAATTATTTAGCATCTGCTGCACTTGTATGCAGTTCACAGGTGCAGCAGGTGCTGCAATGCAGCAGGGAGAACTTCTTGCAGCATGTTGAGCTCTGCTCTGCAGCAGAGAAGCGGGCGTGGCCAAGACGGGCGGCCGAGAGCAGCCAGTGGCAGAGGGAGCGGAGATCATGATGTGCTGTGATGCTACGTTCACACCGAACGCGTTTTGAGCGGCCAAAAAGCGCGAAACGCCTCAAGGTGGACGCACTGGATGCACTGGTGTTCAGACCAGAACGAGAAGCAGCAACGGCGGTGGCGGCGGGGTATGGGAGGAGTTTACAATTCAAAACTTACCCGATATCCCAACTTCCTCACTGACACTCCGCCAGGCAAGGTTCTTTTTTCTTTCTCCTTTCTTGAACTCCTCCATACTTGAACACGAATTTGCGGGTTGTTTCTGTGTCTCACAAACAATACGTCACACTTGCGCAACATCCATCCCCTCGTTACCGCGTGACATAGCTGACTCTCCCTGATTGGTTGTCAAGACGCGTTGAGCGGAGAAAGTTCCGCTTTTTTAAATCGAGCGGCGGCGGCTGCCGCGGGCACCGCATGCACGGAAAACGCTCTGCCGCCCCTTCTGCGCCGCTCAAAACAGACGTGACGTGACGCACGACCCCTAGAGGTACGTCCCCCATTGACTTTGCATGTAAACCGGCCGCTCCTGCAGCTCAAAATGCGTTCGGTGTGAACGTACCATGAGCGTTTAGAGTTTTGCAACAGTGCTTAGAATATTGCAAGACTGTGGGAAGGGTTTCAAACACCTTTATACAGTATATATATTATATACAGTATACCACATACTACATGTATTACTATTCCTAATAGACTATATGCCACGGACATCCATTCCAGCATCTCCACAGTCATTGCACAGACGGCGCACTTCCGGTTAGCGGGAAAGACACGAACATAAATGACTAAATACAATTAATAAAACATCTGCATACACACCAATAATAACTATACACATATAAATCCATATAAAATTATGGCGACGTTCCCCCTACGGATAGCCGCGATAAATTTTCGCCGAAACCCCCCCGCGGAACAGCTGTTCCCACCGGTGGGCGGACACAACGGTACTCACGTGTAGTGCCGGTAGCGCGCAGCCGCTTCCCGTTTCGGGTCGTTGTCATGGTCTGCTACTAGGATCTAACGCTAACAACAACGGAGGTGGATGGGAACCGGAATTGGCGGATGTGGGTTACATTTTACCGGAAGTACGTCACGACCCCCGTGGCATATAGTCTATTGGCGGTTTGGGTGGACTGAGAACAGAAACCCCTGTGATAAACAAGGGACTACTGTACCAATATTTACATTTGAATCACTGATGTGTCATATGTACAGCTGCTAAAATGCTTCTATACGCTCTGTAATTTCAAAGTACTTTACTCGTTGAGTCTAGCGAGGTGATCAGATAATGACATGATAATGCATCACTTAAGCTTATCTGTTTACCCAGGTGCATAAAGCTGGCACAAAAAGGGTATTTTCAGAGTTACATCATCACCATTAATTGCATGAGCTGTCCTAAGGACTGCAGATATTTTTAGTCATTTGGATTCATTGCAAAGCATCTGTTAAATAATGCTTTCCAAGAAATTTACAGAAATGTTATGGAGGAAACTGAAACTTGTGTGCAATTATCCTGTAAAAGGAGCTTCATAAGGAGCCAAATTGAAATGTTCGTTTTTGTTTACCACTCTGCGAGGTGGAAGTTGTCTGCTGCTGGCATATGACTCACACAGTTTTCTTTGTGAGGAGTTTCCCCCAGGACAATGTGAATGTTTCTCATTGCACATCTCGTAAGCGCGTCACATCAATTCATAGCACAGTAACTCTGTTTGTAAAGAGTATTTTTGCCTCAATGATGAGTCTGGAGGCTGCAACTGAGGCACAGTAAACAAAAACTAAATGTAATAAAATTCTTCATAATGCGGTGGAACAATTATAGAATTATCAATTAAAAGTGAGCATTTAGGTGCTGTTTCTCATTCCTGCTGGCTAGATCATTTCAGTTGACTCCTCTGAAAAGAGCAGACTCAGTATTATTTTATTTGGATTGTATTTTATTGCCTCTCAACAGAGTACCTTTCAAAGAGCACTTCTGAGGAATGCAAATGATAGTTTCATTTTAGGAGCTAAAGACGCCTGAAAACAGCAGGGAGGGATCGGCAAAGGTTTTATGTTCACTTAAAATAGAAGGTGTGGTGCAGAGAGAAAGGGAAAGATGGAAATAAAAGGAGAAAATGTGAAGACTAAAGTAAAGAACTGAAAGTGGAAAAGAAAGAAATCGTTAAATAAAAATAAACAGAAAGGTGGCAACACTCACTTGGAGATAACTGGGTTGGATGCTGAGCATAACACACTGGTTTTATAATAACAATTTTCATTTGAATGGTTAAATTAAAAGAATCCAATTGTTTAACAAACAAAACAAAGAGGAGATATGGATGCAGTTAGAGAGGACATGGAGGCTGTGGCAACTCCTGAAGAGCAAACAGCCGAAACAAAGAACAAACAAGTAAAATCAAGTGTTCAGCTTTGCATCAGTTCAATTGTACTACAGTGAAGGACACACTAAAGAGCAGCTGTGGCTGAGTGGTTAGAGCAGTTGTCCTCCAATGCAAGAGTTGGGGGTTCAACTCCACCAGCAATCACATACTGATATGTCCCTGGGCAAGACACTGAACCCCCTCATTGCCTCTGATGTGTCCCATCGGTATATGAATGTGATAAAGCTCTGATTAGTCATTGTATAGATGTAGTAGAGTGCTGTATGAATGGGTAAATGAGAACACAGATTGTAGTGTAAATTGCTTTAAGTGTCTTCATAAGATAGATGCTATATAAGTACAGTCCATTTACCATTTGCTGTTTTATGCATACACACTTATTGTATTTACCGTATTGTGTTTTGGTAAAGTGTGTGATTAGATCCCCACATGCTGACTTCTGCTAACATGCCTCACCTACAAATGCAGACTGATGTGATTAGATCCCATTTTCAGTGACATGTTCCAGTCATGACATCAGCCTTCCAGCACGTTGGCTCTAAAACACAATAACAAGCAGGGCTGTGATTACAGTGGTTTATTTTGCCATCTAAAATGTTACATCCCTCTGGAGGAACTCCTTTTACGACCATTCCTGACATTGATTAGTGTTAACTTGTTAAGCTCAGTTAATTAAAAACGAACTTCTGGAAAACAGCTTTTCGTAGTTTTTTCCACATTTAAGAATGAACTGTCACGCCTGGAATTCAGTTCAACACCTGAACATTTTCACTTGTCTGCGAGGAAAGTTAGCGTTTGTCATTTTATTGAAACAAATGAATGGTCTTCTATTTTAAGTTTTGCCTATAGCCAATACACTAAATGAATCCTACTCTCAACTTCAGGGAAACATTATTGTTTTCTTGGCTTCAAACGAGGCCCATCAATCGCCGAGCTCCGTGTGATGGATGTCCACATAGATATGTTCCAACTGCTGACTTGATAACACAGTGAAAAGATGAAAACTATTATTCATGTAGATTCCTGGATAAGTGCATTTGACATTTTTACCAGCACTGCAGTTCATCTGCTGTCTTGGAGGAAATGTAGCTTTTTAAGTTGTTTAACTGTGCTTGTTGTTATTAGACGCTGTAAATGAGACAAACCATTGCACATTTTTGGACTTGTGCTTTTCAAAATTCAATCAGCAATTGCCTTCCAGTCACTAAGCTACTCTAATTATCTTTTACAAACTTTCATTAAACTATCACTGTTAATTGACATTATATTTTTTTCTGTCATTGTAGCACATTTTTCAGAGTTTGGGTTTCAGACTCAGTTGCAAATTGTAGTAGATACTCAATCACTGCAGCTCACTGTATTAAGAGGAATGGGTTAAAATAGCCTGCAGCCAAACCAAAATGGAAGGGAGGGGCAATGTTGATGCAATATGAGCTTTGACTTTATTCTCAGAGCACTTTATGGCAATAGAGACAAGTACAATAGGGTGATAGTCATTTAGACAGCTTTCATTTATGTTCTGTGGGACGGAGATGATGGTAGTTCTCTTGAAACACGTGTGGACTGCTGCCAAGAAAAGAAAGATTAAATATCATTTTTTGACTTTGAGAGCACAGCACTGGATATTGTCTGGGTCAGGAGTTTTTTGTGTGGTTTATGTTTTTTTATTCTTAAATATACAATTCATATCTACATTATTCAGTATGCCTAATCTTCATAAAGGAAAGCTGTCATCTTCATTCAAAAACTTTGATTTTAACTTCTTTTCAAAGAAAGTGAAGTCTACAGCACATTTTAAAACAGCAGGTAAAAGAGTATTTGTAGTATAAAAATAAGTAGGTAGTCCCCGATTTACGAGCGCTCTGATCTGCGAGGTTCCAGACTTACGAGCTGCACATTTTTGGAAAAAACGAAAAAAATACTGAGTTTTCATGTGTTTTTTCACTTCAGTTAGCAAGTTAAGCATATAAACACACGTTTCCGATCATTTTTATGCACTCAAAAGTAGTTTTTAGATGAAAATAGAGTGTTTTTAGGTGCGCTAGCGAAAACCGTTCCAATTTACGAGCGGATTTCCGGATTTACGAGCGAAATGGCGGCCGTTCCAAATTACGAGATTTCCGGTTTACGAGCGCCTCGTTGTGACGGATCTCGCTCGTAAATCGGGGACTACCTGTAGTGAACTCCTATAATAAAAATCAAGATGTCCTGCTCAGGTACAGCTATACAAAATCAATAAAACAAATACATGTTTAGCAAAAAGTTGTAAACAGGTGCACGAATGTTTTTCTCCACCCACCATGCTTTTACTTCCTGGTCACACAGTCATGTGACTTACAACAGCTTATTCTATTTTTTTTTTATTAGAAAGTATATACACATATGAACTATTAGAACAGGTTGATAAACATCTGGCATGTATTTATACACAATAATAAAGTCCAAAATTAAAAACCACAGAGGCCTAAATGCAACACTTCGATGTTACATGGAAACGTGTAAACAGAAACTGCCATAGTTATAATTTTTTTTTAATGTGAACTCTACAGGTGAATAATGGTGAGAAACTGTGAACGTACCTCAAATACATGTGCAGTTTTCCTCAGTCTAAAGATTTTTTAGAGCCAGGGTGAAGATATATTTAATTTGGCTTGAATTACTTTTGTGATCATTAAATAACTGTCGTTGTTCTGTAGCAGTTTTACAAACAAATTAAAACTCCAAATAAATACAATTTAACAGACAGAATGCATACATCCAACACATAAATTCACTAAATATAATAAAAGCATTCTTCAGACACATTGATGTCTGCCACTATATATTATAAGCCACTGAAATGATGCAACAAGGTCTATTGTTCCTATCTGAGATCCCTTTGAATAACAAGATAAAATATTTTGGTTGCAGTAATAAGAAAAACTGAGTTTTCACAAAGGCTCAAACCTTGCTCAAATGTAAGACAAGATCTCTAACTGTTGTGCTACAGAGATCTGGTCACACTTCCCCAACACTTGATGTGTGGAGTGTTGAGGTGCTCTTCCCACATGGTGTTCAATGGATTGGGCCATTGTTAGGCTGATGGTGGGTATCAATTTTTTGAAAGTCATGAATGCATTGTTTTGCCTATGTTTTGGCAATATATTTTTCCTGTTTGTACTGCTTAAAATTAAAGCTGTTTCAAATTACTAATGGGGGGGGGATCTTTGTTTTTTCAAAACTGCGGGGATCCAGACCTACCTAGGATAACACCAAAATCAGCATTAAAGGCAATCAGCTGCACTTGACAAAAAAACCATTGGTGTTGTCCTCTTGTGGGGAAAGCATTTAGCCCGCCTCATATGTTAGCCGTTTAACCAACCTTTTTCTTTTGTCCTGTATTGATTCATGTCTTTTTTCATTGTTTATTGAATCACACCAAGTATTTGATGTTACTCTTGCCAGCACCGATCCCAAAGACTTTTTAGTCGGTCACTTTGAAAATGTAACCAAATTGTCAGAAATGTCCAGAGCTTAAAGGTTCAGTCTGCAGTTTCTGTAGAACATCAGCACTTAGAAAAAATTTCAACAGGCAAAGCATTCTGATCCCTCCCCCTCAGAGCCATATATGGCTCTGCTCTCCCATGGTCTGCTGAAATTCAAATTCAAGCTCTGTTTTTATTGGCTGATTCAAATTCAAGCTCTGTTTTTATTGGCTGGTTAACACCAAAAATACACTACATGCGTTACGGCTCCGCCCCGCTCCGGTCCGACCTCCGCAGCAAATACGCACCCATTATAATCAATGACAGAATTTACACTGGCTCCGCACGGCGGCGGCGAGCTGCGGAGAGCGGACGGCAGTCCGTCAAAATTAGAAATTTTTCTATTTCTGCCGGATGCCGGAGCTGTGCCGGAGTCAACTTTTGAAGATTACGTCGCACCAACAGGAAAAGGAACGAGCACAACTTCCGTATTTACAAAATAAAATCACCACGGGCGGACTAATCCTAGCTCTATACGGATTTATTTGTACAAAAATGCTGTCAAACTATCATTTATGACTATTCTATGACTAAACTATTATATTTATGACTATGACTACNCATAATCCCGATATCACTCTATACCAATACCCAGTGCTGGGCAACGCTAATCCATAAATTAGTTCCACAATTTCTAAAACGCTTATTAATTTATTTAGTTCCACAACTTCAAAAGCACAAATGTCTTAAGAAATTTAGTGGAAGCTAAACTAATCCGCTATTTACATTCAACAAATGGTAGTTGGCAAGTTTTGCAATATTTGCATTACACTGCCACCTACCGGTGCATGAACATTTATGCACCTGATCTTACCTCTAAGTCGCGATTCGCTCGGCATGTCATCTTCTTCAATACACCTTTCCCTAATGGTCCAAAATTTTAAAAGTTGTTGAATGTGTTGTTGAGGATTGGATTGCTATTTCGGCTGCTTCTTTTTCTGTTTATTGTAGATTTATCATTAAAAATGCATCGATAAAGTTATTTTAACTGTTTACTGGAAAACTGAAGAGGCGCTGCAATGCATTATGGGATCACAAGGAACCAAACCGTGCTATGCAGGTCAAATGGAGCAACAGCTCAATTTGACCACTAGATGTCTGTGTTCTCTCATTCATTGAACCTTTATTTTATTTTTTAAATAATTTCTGCTGTGTTAATTCAATTAACGTACACTGTGCAAGGTAATGTCACAAGTAAAATGTAAAAAGTTGAAAAACATGCTCTTTAATTAATTAACAAGTTGATGATAAAGTAGTTATATATTTTCTGCAATCTTCAAAGACAAGCGCAACGTCTTTGAGAGCAGTTCTGAGCCAGACTCAGACAGAGGAAGGAGCTGCTGCCTGTCAGCTACTTAAATGGAGATAGTAGATCCTTCACGTTTAACAGCACGTTGCTCAAACGTATAACAGGCTGTAACATCCTCTAACCCAGCAAGAAACAACCCAAAAAAATTAAAAAACGAGAGGAAATTAACTGTTGTCCCAGCATGTTTTTCACAGCAGCCCACTTTTACTCAGTTTAACATTTAAGTGCATTACGCCCGCAGGACTGCCAGTCTACGCTGGTGCAATCGACCGTAGAACCGGGGACTCCGTAGACAGCCAATCAGCTTCAAGGAAGCTGATCCCCGCTGATTGGCTGTCTACGAGTCCCCGGTTCTACGGTCGATTGCACCAGCGTAGACTCAACCTGGGAGGGGGCGGGACAGGACTGTCATGGCTGCCCCCATGAGCTTTTGGAAAAAGAGGTGGATAGAGCTCCAGCGTTTAAACTTCTTCTTTCTTTTTTTTTTTTTTAAAGGAGCTCCTATTTTAAAGTAAAATAAATCAATACATACAAAATTTTAGTCTCTGGATTACAAACGTTAACTGTGGCTGTGTCTCAATTCAGGGGCTGTATCCTCATGAGTGCGCATTTGTCGGCCGCATACGTCATTGCCCCGCGCGGAGGACTGTCCCAATTCGAAGACTCCTCCTCATGCGGCCGAGGAATGCGACCCACTTCCTGCCGAAATCGAAGGATGCATCTGTGGAACCTTCAAGACGGAGGCTATCCCAGAATTCATAGCGCCAGCAGAGATTTTGCTGGGGGGATGGGACTTTCTGCATGCAGGGTCGGGGCTGCTGCATCATCAGCTCGTTCTGACAACAACCTCAGCGCAAATATTCATTCAACCTTTATTTAGTCATCTCAAACAACCTCAGCTCGAATATATCTCATTAAAATTTTACTACAGAAATGACTAAAAAATTGTGTTAGCTGAATATACAGTATATTAGTGTTTCTGAGTTTACTATTTTTGAAGAACTAATTACAAATCAGATTATTTCACACGTGCGTAGCAAGGATTTCCTGAGGGGCAATCTTTTAAAACCCAGAGTGGACCTATGAAATGCAAGTTGTCCAGTAGCTCAATTGGTTAATCAACCTATGATTGGTGCAGAGATGCTTTTCTCGAAGCTGGTTCGAATCTTACTCGGTACGGTTAAAACTTATTTTACGTTTGTCTTTTATTGGATAAAAAAAAAGAAGGAGTTTCACAAACTCCTTCCATTTAAACAAAGTCCTCATTTTTTTATCCAATATAAGACAAACGTAAAATAAGTTTTAACCGTACGAGTGAGATTCGAACCAGCTTCGAGAAAAGTATCGCTTCGCCAACCGCAGGTTGATTAACCAATTGAGCTACTGGACAACTTGCTTTTCATAGGTCCACTCTGGGTCTTAACAGATCGCCCCTTATCCACCTTATTCCTAGCCCCCATGATGCCTTGCGCGAATTATGGGAACAACTTCCGCCGGAAGTGAGAGCAGCAGTTAAAGCCCAGTCTACTGGCGTTATTTTTCATGTTTTTTTTGTTTTTTTTTGTTTAGTTTATTTCTAATTAATTGCAATGGTTACTTCGTGTTGGGTCAGTGGGTGTTCCTGTCGGGTAGACGTTTGTTCAAAGCGCAGTTTTCACTTCATCCCAAAAATAAGTAAACGTGAAGGATTTATCTCCATCGGAGGAGCTGACAGCTGCCCCTCCTCTGCTCGGATCTGCTCTCGAAGACGTCGTGTTCAGATCACGTTTTCTCCGGTAAACAAAATATTCTACATAAATCATTTTGTGAAACAATTTCAGAACAATGTGAGAGTATAATTTTCTCTGTGTTGGAGCTGTTGTTGTTTTTTTCTTCATGATTTAGCACTGTCTACTAGCTGTGGTTAGCTTAGCATGTAGCGTTAGCATCTGTTAAAGTATTTACTAAACAAATCTGTGGATAAATAATATAAACACATGTGTGTACATACATATACTGTGTGTATGTGTACAGTATACTGTATGCACACTGTATATTCATTCAACCTTTATTTATACAGGCTAGCCTCGTTGAGTCACGGGGACTCATTTACAAGAGGGACCTGTCTCACTCACACCAAACAACCATCCACTCTCACACTCACACCTAGGGTCAATTTAGAGTCACCAATCAGCCTAACAAGCATGTTTTTTGGTCTGTGGGAGGAAACCGGAGTACCCGGAGGAAACCCACGCATGCACGGGGAGAACATGCAAACTCCACCCAGAAAGGCCCCGGACCGGGATTTGAACCGGCAACCTTCTCGCTGAGAGGCAGCAGCTCTACCAGTTGTGCCACCGTGCTGCCCACGGTATATACATACATACTGCACATACATACTGTATTGTTTGTACTGTTTTGATTGTAGGTCCCTGTTACTCTCATGTGAATAAAGTAGTAGCAAACTTGGTCTTATTTTAGACTTTGTGATGCAAACATGACAGTTTATTCTTTTTTTTTTAAGGTACAGACGAGTGAAGGGCCAAGTTCCATCGTCTTGGATTCCGGAGGGGTTGGCTGCTTGCTCCAGTCGTCCAGTGGTCGTCCAGTGGTCGTCCAGTGGTCGTCCAGTGGTCGTCCAGTGGTCGTCCAGTGGTCGTCCAGTGGTCCCACATGATTAGGAATCTGTTCCAGTTTGTTTAAAATCAGAAACTGCCCATCATTTCTTGTTGAAGAGTGTATTTGACCTGGTATTTATTCTGCAGCCAATCATTTTCATTAAAAGACATCAAATCACCCACAGTTCTCATATTGTATTCAGTTTCAAATGTTTTTAGTTTATAATTATAGCTTTTATTCTGAACTTTATCAATCTCCTCCCGGAGGAGGAACCATACAGCAACATGCATGTTTTTAAGTTTTGTACTTGTCAATAAAAAACTAAACTGGTAAGTTGCCAAAAAAACAATCACATCTAGTTTTTTTATTTGCAGTAGAACTTCTCATTAGACATTAAACAACGTATCTTATTGAAATAAAGAAGGTGAAACACAGCAACACCAAATGTACTTCAAACGCAGATTTATTTATAGAAATTATATTTTCACTCATTTGTTGCTGTGGTACATAACTGCACACAAACTTCTGGACCAACTGGAGCGTCATCCATCCCTGGACCAACTGGAGTGTCATCCATCCCTGGACCAACTGGAGTGTCATCCATCCCTGGACCAACTGGAGTGTCATCCATCCCTGGACCAACTGGAGCGTCATCCATCCCTGGACCAACTGGAGCGTCATCCATCCATCCCTGGAACTCACCTTATGCAGAAATATAACAGAAAGGAGGAAAAGAAAAGTACAGTATACAAACGTTAGGGTTCATTTATGAACACACACAAACACACACACCTAGATTATATATATAGATCTATAAATAAACACACACCTATATTATATATATAAACACACATCTATATATATATATAAATAAGCACACACACACACCTATATATTATATACAGTATATATAAATAAACACACACACACACCTATATTATATATATATATATATATATATATATATATATATATATATAAATAAACGCACACACAACATACATATATAGGTGCATGTGTTTATTTGCCAGTTATGAACGAAAATATTAGTATAATTTAATCACTGACTACATAAAATCATCAAACTAAAAGCTGTCTCTTAAATCATACCTGGTGTTCTCGTGTCACTGCTGTCGATCCTCTGGAGGATACAGCAGCTTTTTTCAGGTGGTTTCTCGTAGCCCAGCCACAAAGAAGGATGCAAGTTTTCTTCGGTTGGCTTTTTGTCCACAAAATGAAACAAGCACACATACAGCGTTTTGGGTTCAACACACACTAGTTGCAGCTACAAATTCAGCTATGTCTGATTATTCATACAGCCACGAACAGCGCAACAGGTACCCGAGCTCTGCAAGGACATCTTCGTGAAAATATTAGCTCGACATAACAGAAAACAGAACTTCAACGACGCGTACAGATTAGCAAGTAAACAACGAAGGAGCCAGTGCAGAACTTCTATTCTGGTGTGAAACAGAAGTCAGTCCCATAATCGCTTCTACAGTGACCCCCCCAGGAATAAGGTGGATATAAATAAATAAAAGCAACCCATTTAGATGATATTTTAAATAAACTGCATTCTTTACAATAAAGAAACTATACTAACAATAATAAAAATCGTAATAAATACAATAACAATCAGAACCAAAAACAATAAGCAGCAACAGACTGTTTACAATCTAACTAATCAAGTTTAAAGTTTTTGTCCAAAAAGACCAACTTGTCCACATTTTCTGTTAAAAGCACAGATCTAGTTGCAGTGAATATCTCCAGTGGTGGAGAAAATCATCTCAATAACAACAGTAGCAGCAGTGTGGCTGTTTTTGTCCTCATTACTCTCAACCTCTTCTTGGACCTGCTCCCCCAGGTGGGACAGGTCCCTGGAAAAGTTCAGAGTTTAGTCATCACAGACTTCTTAGCTGCAGGTGATCTCTGGTGAATGTCCCTGAACAGGAAGAAGACATCTACTATCTCTGTCCCAGACTGGAAATAAAACACAAAGAGGTTAAAAAAAAGTTAATAAGATTATAATTTTAAATTAAAAAGGGTAATTAGATAAAAATAATAAAACAACAATACCTCTTCTTGAACGGTTGAGATGGTTGCATCTCTCTGTCATCATCATCATCAGGACAGGGCTTTAATCAGCTCCAGGGCTTGTTAACAATATCAGTTTTAGTTTTTTCATAAAGTGCTGAACTTTTTGGCTGAAGTGTTGACTTGATGGATGTCGTAGCGGGGCTCAAGAACTTTAAAGCCGGCGCATCAACAACATTCAGACGTAGATCCAGATCTTTAAAAACTGCTACAGCTTGTGTTATTGCTCTGGACCGATCTGATTTACCTGATAAATGTTTAAATGCAGCTGCTGTTAGCGGTCTTTACAACAAGCTGCTTTTCTTGCTTGTAGAAGACGTTCACATTCGGATGATATTGTTTCAAGTCCGTTAAGTCAGACGTGTTGCTGCTGCAGATCTAATGTTCGTGAAACAACGTCCACACACAGCTTTGGACTCGCGCTCATCTTTTAACAAGGAAGCCATAACGTTCCCAAATAGGACACTGCTACGAGAAGCTAGGCTGCTAATGCCACGCGTGCTGCAGATAATAGTGCCATGCTGAAACTCGCCTAGGAACTTTAGTTCCGTGGCGCATATATTCTCCCGTAAATAACGTTTAATGAGTGAAAAAATAACCAAAACGGTACGCAGGTTGACCAAACTGAACGTGTCGTACCGAAACGGTTCGGTACACCCACGTGTACCGTTACATCCCTACCAGATAATAAACCATTGCAATAGTCCAGTCTAGACGTGACAAATGCATGAACCAGTTTTTCTGCATCATTTTTAGATAAGAGGTTTCTAATTTTAGCGATACATAAAATATTTTTAAAATAACGTTTCCACCCTCCATCCTGGACTCCCGGTCCTCCCGCCTGCCAGAGCTCGGAATCCGGCCTTTGTGAGCAGGCGAGGCCGGGGCTCGGGGTCCGGCCTCACGTGCTTCAACGGGTCAGCAGCTCGTATGATCCTCCGCAGTGACTCCACTCGCTCGGATTTTGTCGTCTGTCACCAAACACAAAAAAACGCCTGGACCTCAGCATTAAACACGACATTGTCATTATTGTTTTTAAAATCTTAAAAATAGATCCAGCCGCTGTTCCGTGTCCCGAGAAATTGCAAATGGCGGATCAGTGAAAAGTTTCTGAGATCCAGTGACTCCTCCCCCTGACCAATCAGAGTCCAGCATTCACGTTTCGGTCCGGACTCAGCTCGACTGAGCTCGCTCGGTCCCACCAGAGAAGCAGGGATGAAAAGAGGACTCAAATCAGCCCCATATCAGCTAAAATACTAGCTAAAGTATTAATGCAAAAGGGTTCTTTCCGTGATGCGGTGCCCATAGTTGGGGCTGAGTAGAGGCAGTGCAAGTGGGGCATTAGTGGTTCATGAGATATATCAGTAACAAAAACAGACAAGGGCTAAAACATTACCGTTTGCCTTTTGGCAGACAATAAGTATTCAGATTCAATTAAGCATCTCTATCTTAAAAAAACTTCCCATGGAAATGTTTTTTCTGTCAAACTTGTAATTTGTATCATCTTGTTTGCCCTGCAGTTTCTTCTATCTTCACCGTACCAAATGTCAAGCTGCAGACCGAGAGTGGCGACAGCATCCAGGTGTGTTCGCGAAAGAACAGCCATGGAAAGGCTTCATCGGGGAGCAAACACTGACCTGAGGCAGCATCCTGCACTCTACTGCCTGACAGGTATGTGCTCATTAACATGTAAACGACACACACAGGAAGCTGCTTCAGTTTAACATGAAACACATGCAGAAGAAACCTGAGGTGAAACCTGAAGGATGTGAGCAGGAAGCAGCAAACAGCTAGTTTACTAAAGAGTGAAGCTGTTTCTTAGCAGCAGCCACATTAGGGAAAATACTTCTGTCAATTTATTAGTATTGCTTCATGCAATTTTCAACATTTTACCCCAAACAGGTTACAGCGTTGAATGTGAAATGTCCCAATGTCAAAAACGACCGGCTCAGCCAGAAAAAGGGGAGGTAACATAAAACCCAGATGGAAATAGGTTTTGAAAATTAATAGGGATTTATTATCCAATCAGTTAAGATTTAATAAACAAGTGAGCAAAAAGAGTGTACTTTTTAAGAAGTACTGATTACCATCAGTTATGTGTTACAAATTTAATTAACAAAAGTTATCAACCAGTAAAATAAAAGTCAAACATCTGTTAAATTGTATTTTGCAAAACTCTACACTAAAATTACAAAACTTGAGTTTAAAAAAAACCAAAGTACAAAGTACCAAAAAGCAAAGCTTGTAGCCTAAACCAGAATTATTCTAAACTTAAAACAAGAGTTTTCACAAGAATGACTTGTGCTCCTTTCTTCAGAAACTTGCACGAGTCCAACAATGAACACGCAAAAACACATCTCGAAGCCAAACTCTTGACCAAACCTTTCAACTAGACCTGGCAGAATCCAACTAAACCAAGGCCAAACCAAGGCACCCATACAACATGCTGAGTTGCTCAGTCTAAAGCACAGCCACCCTAATAGACTATATGCCACGGGTGGTGGTGACGTACTTCCGTTAAAATACAACCCACGTCCGCCACTTCCGGGTCCCATCCACTGCTGTTGTTGTTAGCATTGGCTCCTAGTAGCAGACCATGACAACGACCCGAAACGGGAAGCGGCTGCGAGCTACTGGCTCTACAAGTGAGTTCCGTTGTGTCCGCCCACCGGTGGGCACAGCTGTTCCGTTCCCCCGCCGAGGGGGTTAGGGCGACAATGGATGGCGGCTATCCGTAGGGGAAACGTCGCTATAGATTTATATGGATTTATATGTGTATAGAGTTATTATTGGTGTGTATGCATATGTTTTATTAATTGTATTTACTCATTTATGTTTGTGTCTTTCCCGCTAACCGGAAGTGCGCCACCCGGGTAATGAATGCGGAAGTGCTGGAACGGGAGTCCGTGGCATATAGTCTATTGACAAGAGAGCTACAGTAGGCCTAAATAGACAGGCTTCTTCTGTCGTTGGAGGAGCAGGAGGTGAACAATCCAAACAGGATGCAGATGGAAACCATCAGGAGTCAGGAGAAACAAGCCAATCCCATATGGTTCACAGCACAGCTGGGTCAGCAAATCATCAACCTGCAACTGCACTATTTTATGCAAACCAAATGGCCTCAGGCCATAACAAGATCAGATTCATACTTGAAGGTTAAAACACGTTAACAGGTTAGACTTGTGGAATATCCCTTTTTCTGAAGCTTAAAAACTCACAGGTTCTGTTGTACAGAGGCCGACTGATATATCTGCAAGGCCAATATTTTAGGCCAATATAGGCCTTTGGAGACATGTCAGTATCAGTGTTAATTGTCCCATTATGCACCGATATAAACACTTCTAATTTTCACCCATAAATGTTGGAACCAACCGTAATTGTACAATGAATCCAGCAGAGGGCGCATGAAGACTACTTTCAAGTCATGGCCTTAAGTTTCACTTTTGATGTTGAGCACAGCTGAAACAGGGAGCAACTAAATACTGTGTAGCATATTTTGCTGAACAGAGCATGGCAAGTTTGTTGTAGCTGATCTGTAAATAAAAAAATAATATCTTCAATCCTCCAACTCGCTTGTCAGTAGCTACATGCCTCTCAAGTTAGAAAGACAACGTTAGTGTTTTCAGTTGCACCACCTTCATGAAATCAGCCCCGTTGTCAGTACAAAGTAGTTAAAGCAACCAGTCCTGTCAGATTGAGCTTCCAGTTTGTGAGGACATCCAGTGTTAGTAACGTTATCTTTATCGTCTTCAATGGAATGCCTTGTTAAGGCCGAGATACACTCGAGCGTCCTCACGGTACGCCTATACGCAGCGTACGTACGTCAAGGCAAAAGCGTAGCCCCGCGTAGCCCCTCAGGGCATGTACGCGCAAAGCTTTTTTTTTTACGTCCGCGTGCGCGATACGCGGTGTCTGACCATAAACTTCCCCGGCGCCGGACTGTTTTGTATGTTACACAAATGAAATAAATTCCCCTTCTTTATCGCTGATCGGGCCTTTTCTTTTGTTTTTTTGCCTAAAGTCAAGTAACCGCTTCTTCCTCCGTTCACTCGATGAATGAAATGAATGAATTCAGGTCCTACCTGGGTGCGCGATGTTTTAAATATCCCTGGTGGGCTGTGTGCTGCAGGAAAAGCACTCCCTGTTATTATTTTTATTTCTGAGAGAACTTTTTATAACATATATAGTAGAAACACCGTATCAGAACACCGCAGAAGTCTGAGCGAGCTGCTCATGATGCATTCTCGAGGTTTCACTTTGAGCTGACTGAAAGCTGTCAATCATTTCAGTAGGCGTGTCAGCAAGTGACCAATCAGCGAGCTCAGTTGAGTCCCCTCCGTGTACAGCTGCTCATATTACAACAAGGAGAACGCGAGCGTTTGAAAGCTGATAGTTTCTGAAGTATAGCAGCAAAACACATGCGCACAAAATGCGTGCGTAGAGTGGCGTACCTGAGGACGCTCAGCTGTATTTCAGCCTTTAGTCTGAACTCTTAACTTCTCTGCAATAAAAAGAACTCTGCTGCTGTAAATACTAATTAGATCTTCACCATGCGTGACTGACTGTTTAAACAATGAACAAGAAGTGTTTCTTTGTTTACCGCAAGTTATATTTTTGTAACACTCTTTAACTTTATGGTGAATAGTGGAAGATAGAAAATGTGAACGCATGTTAGGAAGACTGTTTTTATGACCAGTGCACCACTTGTAAGTCTACTGTGGGACTACGCACAGTATAGTGTGGAACTGATTAGTTTAGCTTCATGGTTGCTAACAGCTGAGCTAAATAAACGAGGCCCACTCCCCTCACCGTTTTCTTAGATTCTTGGGGGTGGACAAAGCAAAAAAAAATTCAGCCTGTCATGATCAGTGGCCCCCGCTGCCAACATCACCCCCAATCTGGTGTTTTTTTGTGCTCCTGTGTCTGGCTCATTCTGAATCCAAAACCTGAATGTGACACAGCCATCGGTTATCAGCCATTATCTTCCCCACCCAATATCAGTATCGGTGATGGCCAAAATTTCCATATTGGTCAGGCTCTACTAATAATTAACATTTATGGTGTCTGAGGTGCACTAAGAACCAGACCAGAGGTCATACAGCTAGATCATCATTGGCTAGGCATCATTCATTTTGTAGTTAGGTTTAGAAAATATGTTCCATAAGTTGATAAGGAACATATTGTTCCTTGTTTTTAAAAGCCAGTGCAAATTCTTTTATAGATGAAAAATGAAATAGGAATTTTGTCTAATCAGAGCTGAAGAATTATGTTTTTTCTGCAAAAAAGAAATTTGTTGAATATGAAAATATTTTTGGGCTAAATGAAGCTACTTAGAAGTGTGTTCTTTAGCGTAATAGCACATTTTAAACAGACTCGAAAACAGTTATTTTCTATACAATTTGCAGTGTGAATGCTGAGTACTTAATGACGTTACAAAAATTAGCAGAAGCTGAAACTGAGCTGTTAAACCTAAAGAACCAAAACACCACCTAAAAGATACCATGGCAAAGTTAAATTAGACGAAAGCTAGCAAAATGCCTTGTAAAAGTAGCAAAACATTAGATAAAAGCTTAATAGAGCAAATCACTATCTAAAAGCTAGCGTGCCAAAAATGGAAGCGTAAAGCCAAAAGTAGCAAAGTGCAATTTTAAAGGAGCAAAACATTAAGTAAATTTGAAAAGTGACCAAATGCTAAGCAAAACGAGGAAATTGCTGGTTAAAGCTAAAAAGAACAAAACACTATCTAAGACCTTTAAGTAGCACTTTTGTAGCTAGAAGCTCAAATTACCAAAAAGCTAACTAAAAGGAAGAAAACATAATCTGAAAGTTAAAAGTTGCAAAAGCTAAAATGGGCAAATCATTAGCTACAAGCTAAAAGTAGCAAAACTTGTAATACATTTGGGATTTCTACAGGATTTTATAGAAATATGTTTTTTTTAATGTGTGCAAATAAGTGTGAGATGTGTTTGATGAGGTCAGTCTCTGTGACCAGCTGACATGAATAAACAATGATTCCAACGTAAATTCTGAAGAAAAAATAAAAAGCCAGTTTGATTGTTTGAGTTGCAATAAGTTCAGCTTTTATTGTACAAAACATAGTTTAAATCCATTGATCCCTGATCCTTGATGGATGCCAGCATGGATGGAAAGCTAAAGCAAACTGTGGCAGCGACAACTATCAATACTTATATTAATGCAGATCTTTTTAGTCCTATTGGTTGTACAGGTGCAGGCATAGTAGTGCTAAGTGGTAGGATGGGACTAATCAGAAGTCAGTTTCGCAGATGATGCAACAGTATTCCTGGCAGAATACATTGTCACGTCTTGAAAAATCATCTATCAGTTCTATTTTTCCTTTTTTTTTTCCTTTATAGATGGCCTCCCTTCTCACCTTACAGCCATCCTCTCACACCGATATGATTTTTTTTATAGAGAGAAAGGAAAGATAGAAAGTAAGACAACAAAACACAACAATTATCCACAAAAAGAGCACAAGGCAAACACACCCAACCTCCGTCTGAATCCTGCAAAGTACATGACAGAACACAGCAACGAAACACACATGCATAAAGACTAATAATATTCATGACCTTGCAGTACATTTCCATAAATAAACATACCCATACCTACAAATATATATACAGTATACATACATATACATTCATATTCAGTCACATACCCATCTACATATCTGCATATGATATCTACATATACATCCCTGCATCCATTTGTGTGTGGTTGTGAGCATGCATAAGTGAATAAGGTTCCTCGAATAGAACATTCAGTAGCGACCGTGAAGCATCAGAGATCCCCCCCCAAGGCCCGAGGCAGACGAAGGGGCGATCATAGCCCAAGACCCCAAGAAGGACCCCGAGCCCAGAGTCCCCAGGGCCACCCGAACAGGACGAGCCACTCACCCACTCCCCAGATCCGACCAAAGGGGAGAACCGGAAGAGCCCCACCAGCGACTACACACAATGACCCCCGGGGGCCAACAGCGACAAACTCACAGGCCCCCGCCGGAGCCCGCTGCAAGAGCCCGTTGCACTGACGTAGCCCCAGGCCCGGTCACCGAGGCCCGGGCACCGGGGACGCCCACCCCTCAGGCCCCGACCCGATAGGACCAGAGGACCCGAGCCCCACCAGGCCGAGCCGACACACGCCCAAGCGCCCAACCCCTGAAAGCGACAGCAAGGGCCCCCAGCACGCCAGCAGGCAAAGGGACACACACCCGAGGGCCACGTGGTAGGAGCGCGGTACCAAGTAGCCTCAGATGTAACAGAGCGGGGGCAGTCTAAGTCCCAGTCTGACAATTAGACATTCATACACAGACACACTCACTCAGACCCACCCTCATCCTCACTCACACAAAGACATACAATAACGACACTTTCCATTCAGAATCCTGATGCACTCTCTATACCCCCTAGGTCCAAGACATGTACCTGCCCCTACATGGGGCACCCCACACCCAAGCCCAGGAGGTAGGCCCATTCATTCTGGGGTGCAGAGTAGCCGATATCCAAGATTCGGCCCAACCCCCGTTCTGCCGACAGGACAGACACCCGAGCCCAAGCAGCCCCAGGGAGAGCACAATGCCAGCCCCGCCCACGGTGAACCCTCAGGCCCCAAACCCCCCCATAGCCCAGGACAACCCTCGACGGCCCACCCCCAGAATGTCCGCCAGGCAACCAGGGGGAGAGAAAAAAAAATAAAAAAAAAATATATATATATAAGAAAAAAAATATATATATAATTATATAAATAAATAAATAAATAAAATTGAAAATAACAAATCTAGACCCCGACATACACACACCTGTCCCCAAATGTGCTGTTGGTGTGTGTTGTTGTAAAGTGCACTTAAAAAGGGAAAGAGAAGGAGCAAAGGCTGGCATTATGCCAGTTTCTCCTCCACTTCAACTCTAACCCAGGCCCTTACTGTCTAAATGCATAATTGTGAGTGAGCATAGGCACGGGGGGCGAGAGTGATGTTATCCCGCCACCCATAACCATAGTGCTCACCCCAAATTCCTATATGTGAATTTTATGAGGATGTTTATGAGTGAATGTCTAAGGTGTATAATAAAATTGAGTCCCAGGTGGTTCTGAACAACAGACATGTAAAAACGTTGCAGCACACCCGAGTCTCAAAATCCCTACATGTATTAATTTGAGATGAAGAGGGCGGAGGTGCGTGGTGAGGGATGGGGAGAAAATATCAAAGTCAAAGTAAACTTTATTGTCAGAACTGTAATATGTACAGGACATACACAGGATTGAAATTGCGTTTCTCTCAGTCCCTCGGTGCAACAGTAACCATTTAAACACTAAAACACTGAAACATTTAATAAACATAAGCATAAAATAGTAAAAGTGTAACACTGTCCTGAGTTTTTGCATAGTAGTATAAAAGTATGAAAATTTACACCAACACTAAAACACTAAACATTTAATGAACATAAGCATAAAATGAAATAATAAAAGTGTAATACTGTCCTGAGTTTTTGCATAGTAGTATAAAAAGTATAAAAAGTATATCTATAAAATAAACTGAAGGTTCTAGCATTGACATTTGCAAAGAGTGGCAAAGCAGCATATGAGTTAATGTACACAGTATATGTATGAGGTAGTTGATGTTGGTATAGAGGCAAAGTGGCATATGCAGTAAGGCACATAAGGCACATTGGGCATCCTTAAATAAGGCTAGTCAGAGAATACTGTATATGTATCAGCAGTAGTGTAGATATAAAAGTAGTGTAAATGTAAACAGTAGTAATAAATGTAAACAGTAGTAATAAATGTAAACAGTATTAATAAATGTAAACAGTAGTAATAAATGTAAACAGTATTAATAAATGTAAACAGTGAATGTAAACAGTAGTATGACTATAGGCAGTAATGTAATACAAACATTAGTGCAAATATGAGAAGTAGTGCAAACTGAATGAGCACATGACCGAGAGTTTAGTGAATAACCCGTTTGATGACACAGAGTCCAGTGTTAAAATCTTTGTGTTGTGTGGTAATGTGTGAGAAAGTTTTTGTGTTAAGGCAGTTCAAATGGGAGGGGAGGCAGAGCAGGCAGAGTGTTTAGCATTCTGACTGCCTGATGAACAGAGCTGTCTCTCAGTCTGCTGGTTCGAGCCTGGAGACTCCTCAGTCTCCTCCCTGATGGCAGCAGTCTGAAGCAGCTGTGTAGTGGGTGTGTGGGATCACCTGCCATGCAGTGGGCTTTCCGAGTGAGGCGTTTGCTGTGTAAGTCCTGCAGTGAGGGCAAGGAGGTGCCGACGATCTTCTCAGCTGCTTTCACGATGCGCTGGAGGCTCTTGCGGCAGGATGCAGTACATGCACCAAACCACACAGTGATGCAGCTGGTCAGGACACTTTCTATGGCTCCCCTGTAGAAGGTGCACATGATGGGGGTTGAAGCTCCAGCCCTTTTCAGCTTGCGGAGAAAGTAGAGACGCTGGTGAGCCTTCTTGGCCAGTGATGCAGTGTTCCTGCTCCAGGACAGGTCCTCTGAGACGTGCACTCCCAGGAACTTGGTGCTGTCCACTCTCTCCACTGCGGTGCTGTTGATGGTCAGAGGGGCATGTTGGGCATATCTGCAGGAACAATGCTCCCACAGCGAGTCAGCACCCCCGCTGACCCTAAATACCCCCCCCCCCAGTTCGCCAAGGAGCAAGGCAAAAAAAACCTCTCCGACCGCCAGGCCATTGAGCTCTAGACCAGAGAGGGACTCGGCCACGAGGGCCGCCAACAGCAGAACCAACAGCCCACACCCACCAGGGCCGCCAAGACCCCTACGAACCGCAGTCGGCCCGCCGTCCGAGGACACAATAATCCCACATGGACAACACGGCCAAGAGCGCCCGTCCAACTGCCGACAGAGCCAGGAAGCACCGGGAGCGGGCCCCCACCATAGAAAGGGCCCAAACACCGGCCATGCATAGTCCCAGACCATCATCAAGGACACACTCATTCCCCACCCCAGAAGAAATACTACACCCACGCTTCATACTAACAACTTTCAGAACACATAACACACTAGATACCCAGGCTGGGTCAACCTGCCCCCTCCTATGGGCCACCAGTCATGCTCCCAGACACCCAACCCCCCAGCACATGAACCCCCAACCCACCAGCAAGCCGAGGGCCTCCCTGCCAGAGCTGGGCACCAGAGCGCGGGCCAGCCCATAGCCCGGCGACCCGCCTGCCAGAGCCCAAGATCCCTGATGCCCACCAGGCCCAAGCCCGGGGACGATACGTCCCCAGAATCCCTAGCTCCCGGTGCCCCACCCGAAACCACCCTAGCATAGCCGGGTCACCGACCGGCGACCCATGACTGCTGCCACTGACCACCCGAGGGCCCGCATGCCGCCCCCAGCAGACATCCCCCAGAACCCCCCGGTCCTCCCCAGGTTGAAGGCAGGGTCCTCCCCGCCCAAGCAGCCCCAACCCCCGGCGCCCCAAACCCCAACCTCCCACCACACCAGCCCCAATGCCCCACAAGGCCAGATCCCAGACCCCCCACCCTCACTACGTAACGGAGCCGATCAAAGAATGCCAAATAGATTGATCCGATGTGTCGGCAGATGCTGTTTCAAGACTAATATGATCTAACAGAAGATTTTTATACTGATTAATGCTAAGATTATTTTTATTTTTCCAATTTAGGAGTATGATTTTCTTTGCGATGCATAAGGCAGTGAAGATCATGCGAGATTTATTTTTTTCTAGTGTAACATCTTCAAGGATAGCACAGATAGAGAGAGTGGGATATTACATTTCAGACATGTAGACAAGTCCTCACATACCTGGTGTCCCTGTAATGGACAGAGACCTGTCCAGGTGTCCCTGTGATGGACTGGAGACCTGTCCATGTGTCCCTGTGATGGACTGAGACCTGTCCATGTGTCCCTGTGATGGACTGAGACCTGTCCAGGTGTCCCTGTGATGGACTGGAGACCTGTCCATGGTGTCCCTGTGATGGACTGAGACCTGTCCATGTGTCTCTGTGATGGACTGAGACCTGTCCAGTGTCCCTGTGATGGACTGAGACCTGTCCATGTGTCCCTGTGATGGACTGAGACCTGTCCAGGTGTCCCTGTGATGGACTGAGACCTGTCCATGTGTCCCTGTGATGGACTGAGACCTGTCCATGTGTCCCTGTGATGGACTGAGACCTGTCCAGGTGTCCCTGTGATGGACTGAGACCTGTCCATGTGTCCCTGTGATGGACTGAGACCTGTCCATGTGTCCCTGTGATGGACTGAGACCTGTCCATGTGTCCCTGTGATGGACTGAGACCTGTCCATGTGTCCCTGTGATGGACTGAGACCTGTCCATGTGTCCCTGTGATGGACTGAGACCTGTCCATGTGTCCCTGTGATGGACTGAGACCTGTCCAGGTGTCCCTGTGATGGACTGAGACCTGTCCATGTGTCCCTGTGATGGACTGAGACCTGTCCATGTGTCTCTGTGATGGACTGAGACCTGTCCATGTGTCCCTGTGATGGACTGAGACCTGTCCATGTGTCTCTGTGATGGACTGGAGACCTGTCCATGTGTCCCTGTGATGGACTGGAGACCTGTCCATGTGTCTCTGTGATGGACTGGAGACCTGTCCATGTGTCCCTGTGATGGACTGGAGACCTGTCCATGTGTCTCTGTGATGGACTGAGACCTGTCCATGTGTCCCTGTGATGGACTGGAGACCTGTCCATGTGTCTCTGTGATGGACTGAGACCTGTCCATGTGTCCCTGTGATGGACTGAGACCTGTCCATGTGTCTCTGTGATGGACTGGATACCTGTCCATGTGTCTCTGTGATGGACAGAGATCTGTCCAGGTGTCCCTTTGATGAACTGAGACCTGTCCATGTGTCCCTGTGATGGACAGAGACCTGTCCAGGTGTCCCTGTGATGGACTGAGACCTGTCCATGTGTCCCTGTGATGGACTGAGACCTGTCCATGTGTCCCTGTGATGGACTGAGACCTGTCTTGGTGTCCCTGTGATGGACTGGAGACCTGTCCATGTGTCCCTGTGATGGACTGAGACCTGTCTATGGTGTCCCTGTGATGGACTGGAGACCTGTCCATGTGTCCCTGTGATGGACTGGATACCTGTCCATGTGTCTCTGTGATGGACAGAGACCTGTCCAGGTGTCCCTGTGATGGACTGAGACCTGACCATGGTGTCCCACTCCTCTCACACAGTGATGACTGGATATGTGCACTAGTGACCCCACGACCCAAAAAGGAAGAAGCGAGTAAAGAAAATGAATGGATGTTTGGTAAGCTGGTGAAGATTCTCAGTCGTCCAGGACATGATAAAATCAAAAAAGGCGTTCAATACAGGATCAACTGGACTTTATTTGTTGCAGAAAACGTTTCGACTTCTGTCCAGAAGTCTTTTTCAATTCTGAATGAATGGAAGCTGTGAGAACGAGAAGTTTTATACAAGCCACGCACCAACATATGAAATTGGAAACTGAAATAACACCACAAAATACCTAACATGCCCATTCTATTTAAATTGACAAAACAACACATCACACCTTTTACCCCCTTCTGTTAAAGCTGGGGTATGTAAGATTGTAATGTAGTCTGTAACTTTTCAAACAATATATTTTTAACATATTTCTTCACTCTGTCACTATCTACTGACAAACTTATGTTAGACCAAGTAATCTCTGAAAAAAACTATAGTCCCCTTGCTTCTCTATCAGCATTTATAAAAACACTGAAAACACAGAGTGACCAGGACAATGACCAGCCAATCAAAACAGAGTTGTTTGTCACGCCCCAACCCACGCCCCCGCCTGTCACTCACAGCCTCAGCGCCGCGGCTCGTTCTCATTCAAAGGATTGCAAAGCGATGCAGGACTGTTTTTTATGTGACATAAATGTATTAAATATCCCTTCTTCATCCCAGAGCTGGACTTTTATTTAGTTTTTTTGCAAAAAGTCAAGTGATCGCTTCATCCTCCACTCACAGGAATGAGGAAATGGATTTGTCACGACTCACGAGCGAATTAAATCATGTCCAAACGTTGCTTCGTGAACCTCTGCTGATTCCTGCTGGATTTTGTGATGTTGGACAAGTGCTCTATGGTTTTATTATATTTTTAAAAGGTTTTTATAACATATAATCACAGAATATTGAAGCGCTCCTCCGAGCACACACACAGCAGGGGGCGGAGCTGCAGAACCCAAGTTCACCAGAGAACGGACAGTCTCCCTCCCTCTGAGTCATATATGGCTCTGAGGGAGGGAGCAGAATGATTTCACCTGCTGGAAATTTTTCTAAGTGCCAGGGCTTTCCAGAAATCGCAGATCCCAGCTTTAAGGTGTGATGTGTTGTTTTGTCAATTTAAATAGAATGGGCATGTTAGGTATTTTGTGGTGTTATTTCAGTTTCCAATTTCATATGTTGGTGCGTGGCTTGTATAAAACTTCTCGTTCTCACAGCTTCCGTTCATTCAGAATTGAAAAAGACTTCTGGACAGAAGTCGAAACGTTTTCTGCAACAAATAAAGTCCAGTCCTGTATTGAACGCCTTTTTTGATGTTTGGTAAGGTAGTAGCTTCAAATCATTCTCATTGTATTCTCCACTGACTGATCTTGTCAGGTTCTGCTGGCACGAAGAAAGTGTAGAACTCAAATGCAGGAAGAGGAGGATGAACACTCAGGGAAAATTTTAAAGTGTTTATTTCCAATAAAAATAAAACAAAACAAAGGCTGGCAGGGCAGCAATATTAAACTAAACTGAACTAAACTGAAGAGGTACTTACTGAACACTCAGGGGAAACACGGAGGGAGAGCAGAACATGACACCATGGGAGGACAAACCAGAGACAATAGCCGTGTTTCCATCAAGGTTTCTAGATGCGCATTTTGAAGTATTGCAGCAGAAAAGCTTAATGGAAATGGCAAAATGCGAATTTACTTCCTCAAATTCGCCAAAAAGTTTATACGCTCGCTTGAGGTGGTTTTTGGGATCTTCGAAAATGAGCAGATGCGCAAAACGACAGATGGAAACAGATTTTCCGACTCAGTTCTGCCGTAGCGAACATTCACGTCACGTGACGTTCAGCTGTTTCCGCTCCGGACAACATGTAACATCGCTAAAACTAGTTGGCATGACAGAATAAATACAACTTGCCCGATAGCAACACGTACCTGAAATATTCTCTCCATTTTGACGAGATGTGTGGCCGGGTTCTGTTTTCAACCGCTACTTCCTGTTTACTGTAGACATGCGTAACGCTGACGTCTGATGTAATGACGCTGTGCGTGGCTTGGTAGATGCGCTTTTAAGCCAGTTGATGGAAACACTTCTGATCCGCATTAATTTGTATTTACATTTTTGCGAGATTTCAAACATTAGCTCAAAATTCGAAATGAAAATGTTTATGTTTATGTTTATTAAATTTGTTCATTTTTTTTTTACAAAAGAAACAATACAAGACAATCTCATAAACGATAGTGTACAAAATATAAAAAAATGAAAGGTAGCAGAAAGAAGAATAAATCTTATTATATCTGCCCCTTACTTCCAACAATCAGATTAAACAACAATAATCAACCATGTAAACAATAATAATCTTCAACCAACTTTTTCCAACAATCAGATTAAACAATGATAATCTTCAACCAACAGTACAAAATGACTAACTCTTTCTAATTTTCTAACTAATACAATACACATTACGCTATTTCATATATTTTTTAACACATTTGTTTTGATCATTTTCTTAAATGTAAACATTGACTTGGCATTTTTAACTACATTCTCCAAGCCATTCCATAATCTAATTCCCTGGATTGAGGTAGAACGTCCCTTCAAACTAGTTCTGAATTGTGGTTTTACAAACATCTCTGTCCCCTTAAGATTATAACAACTTTGTCTTTTAACAAAATGCATTTGGATATTTAAAGGTAATGCATTATTTTGAGCCCTATACATAACTGATAAAATATTATAGTCTACCAAATCATGGAACTTCAATAACTTTAGTTGATAAAATAATGTACTTGATGGATGACGGTAATGTTTTCTAGTGATAATTCTTACAGCTCTTTTCTGTAATACAAAAATAGGCTTTGTGATTGTTTTACACGCATTCCCCCAAACATCAATACAATAGATTAAGTGTGGAACAATGATTGTGTTATACAACAAATACAGAGCTTTATCATTCAATAGGTCTCTGACTTTGTACAGTACTGCAATCGATTTAGCTATTTTTATTCTTACAGAATTTATGTGTTGTTTCCATGTCAGTTTGTCATCAATGATAACACCCAAAAACTTCACCTCACTCACTCTACAAATCTCAACACCCTCAATTTTGAGTGGAACATCAACAGTTTTCTTTTTATTACCGAATATCATGTAATTAGTTTTTTCTAGATTTAATGATAATTTATTTATTTTAAACCAAGTTTGTATCTTGACAAATTCTGTCTTTATCAATTCCAACATTTGTTCTATATCTTCACCTAAACAGAAAAATGTGGTATCATCAGCAAAAAGTACACATTTAAGGAGTCCTGACACATTTACCAAGTCATTCACATATAAAATAAAAAGCTTTGGTCCAAGTACAGAGCCTTGGGGAACTCCACATGTGATATTACAGAGGTCAGATCTTACATCATTTATTTGTACAAATTGTTTCCTATCTTTCAAGTAGCTAGATACCCACTGTAATGCTGGTCCTCTAATACCATATTTGTTCAGTTTTTCAAGGAGAATGGTGTGATCAATAGTATCGAATGCTTTTTTTAAATCAACAAAAATACTGATACAATATTGTTTTTGATCGACAGCAGTAGTTATTTAATCCGTGTATGGTTCGTTCTTTGGTTATTCCGTTTCAAAATAAAAACCAAATAACCAAACAAGCTTTGGTTATTACGTTATTTCGTTTTAAAACAAAATTACAAAAACGGTTTTTTTGCTCTGACTGACGAAGCCCTCTGGAGTGAGGGTGAAACGTTTCTACTAAAAAGAAATTGTCCAGATGAACTGATTGAGAATGAGCGGGTTTTTAAACGGTTTTTTCGTTATTTTGTTTTTAAAACGAAATTAGAAAAACAGAATTGCCAAAAATAAAAAAAGGTGAACGTTTTGGTTTTTGGTTAAACCAAAGACAAGCTTTTATTTTGTTAATTGAACACGGGACTTTATGGCGGAACCGGAAATGAACTCCCGGTGCTGTGCGAATTTCTGTTCCCCCGTGAGAATCTGAGCTGTGTGAAGCTGACACTCCACCCACGTCAAACCAGCACTAACGGAGCACTAACCATTCATACTATTTGCTTTAATTTTTCACGTGTGTGGGGTGTCAGCTTGACGCAACTGAGAATCTGTTCCCCCTGTGTCGGGAGCGCGCACTGCAACCCTATGTCGGGAGCGCGCACTGCACCCGAGAGGCGGATCTGACCGTCTTCAAGGCGCATCTCTCTGTGAAACGAGTCCACACTATCTTGTCACGGTTATAACTCATTTTAATACTCCTGGTGATAAATAAATAAATATAAACCCTCCACTAACAAAATAAACCTGGTCTTGTGTGGGGTGTTATAACCTAGTTTTTTTTAAAATAGCTGACAGAATCTAGATTTGGTCATGTAACCTGCCAAATAGCTACAAATTTTAATAATAATACAAATTATCAGTCAGCCACCAACACATCATATATATTTATAATTTTTATTACTAATATTAAAGGATGGAAGCAGCTGATAGCAGAAAACTTCCTGCAAAGATAAGTGTAGCTTTCTGGTAGGCTAAATCTCGTTCAAATTAAAAATGACTGGAGAAAAATTATTTCTAGCTGCTATTTTTGTTAGTTAATGTCTGTTTTTTCCATTATTTGAGAGAGAAAAAATGATTTTAGAAATAACAAAGTCAGAGTCAGATAATCTTTATTGTCATTTGCACCACATGTGGTACATGTGATGAAACACAGGGTCCCAGTTACATCCAACAATAAAATGTAAAAGACACTGAAGTTAACCCACCAAGTAAGCAACTTATGTGGACCAACCAGTTTGCTGTAGCCAAGATGGTTTCTGGGGGTGTGTCCCTCGTCGACTCCTCCCAGGCAGGCAGACATGTCCAAAGTGGTTCAAGACAAGAAAGTTAATTCTCAATAGTCCAGGTATCAAATCCGCTCATTCTCAATCAGTTCATCTGGACAGTTTCTTTTTAGCAGAAACGTTTCACCCTCACTCCAGAGGGCTTCCTCAGTCAGAGTAGTCCAAAGCACACTGAAGTTAACCCACCAAGTAAGCAACTTATGTGGACCAACCAGTTTGCTGTAGCCAAGATGGTTTCTGGGGGCGTGTCCCTCGTCGACTCCTCCCAGGCAGGCAGACATGTCCAAAGTGGTTCAAGACAAGAAAGTTAATTCTCAATAGTCCAGGTATCAAATCCGCTCATTCTCAATCAGTTCATCTGGACAAAGAAACTGTCCAGATGAACTGATTGAGAATGAGCGGATAATAAAGACAGTCTTTCAACGTCAAAATCAGAGTTTTTTTATTTTTATTTTAGGAAATAAAAAAGGTGGCAGCCTCCCTGGGCTGCCACCTTACCGTGGTAGAGGGGTTTGAGTGTCCCAATGATCCTAGGAGCTATGCTGTCAGGGGCTTCATGCCCCTAGAAGGGTCACCCAAGGCAGACAGGTCCTAGGTGAGGGATCAGACAAAGTGCAGCCCAAAAACCCCTATGATGAGTACAATTAATGGACTAAGTTTTCCCTCGCCCGGACGCGGGTCACCGGGGCCCCACTCTGGAGCCAGGCCCGGAGGTGGGGCACGCTGGCGAGCGCCTGGTGGCCGGGCTTTTACCCATGGAGCCCGGCCGGGCACAGCCCGAAGAGGAGACGTGGGTCCCCCTTCCCATGGGCTCACCACCTGTGGGAGGGGCCAAAGGGGTCGGGTGCAATGTGAGATGGGTGGTGGCCGAGGGCGGGGACCCTGGCGGTCTGATCCTCGGCTACAGAAGCTGGCCATTGGGACATGGAATGTCACCTCTCTGGTGGGGAAGGAGCCTGAGCTAGTGTGTGAGGTTGAGAGGTTCCGACTAGAAATAGTCGGACTCACCTCAACGCATGGCTCTGGCTCTGGAACCAGTTTCCTTGAGAGGGGTTGGACACTCTTCCACTCTGGAGTTGCCCCTGGTGAGAGGCGCCGAGCAGGAGTGGGCATACTGGTTGCCCCCCATCTTGGTGCCTGTACGTTGGGGTTCACCCCGGTGAACGAGAGGGTAGCCTCCCTTCGCCTACGTGTGGGGGGACGGGCTCTGACTGTTGTTTGTGCCTATGCACCAAACGGCAGCTCAGACTACCCACCCTTTTTGGAGTCCTTGGAGGGGGTATTGGAGAGTGCGCCTCCTGGGGACTCCCTTGTTCTACTGGGGGACTTCAACGCTCACGTGGGCAATGACAGTGAGACCTGGAGGGGTGTGGTTGGGAGGAACGGCCCCCCTGATCTGAACCAGAGTGGTGTTCTGTTATTGGACTTCTGTGCTCGTCATGGATTGTCCATAACGAACACCATGTTTAAGCATAAGGGTGTCCATATGTGCTCTTGGCACCAGGACACCCTAGGTCGCAGTTCGATGATCGACTTTGTTGTCGTCTCATCTGATCTGCGGCCGCATGTCTTGGACACTCGGGTGAAGAGAGGGGCGGAGCTGTCAACTGACCACTACCTGGTGGTGAGTTGGCTCCGATGGTGGGGGAGGATGCCGGTCAGACCTGGCAGACCCAAACGTATTGTGAGGGTCTGCTGGGAATGTCTGGCAGAGTCTCCCGTAAGACGGAGCTTTAACTCCCACCTCCGGGAGAGCTTTGAACACGTTCCAAGGGAGGCGGGGACATTGAGTCCGAGTGGGCCGTGTTCCGCGCCTCTATTGTCGAGGCAGCTTATCGGAGCTGTGGCCGCAAGGTTGTTGGTGCCTGTCGTGGTGGCAACCCTCGAACCCGGTGGTGGACACCGGCGGTGAGGGATGCTGTCAGGCTGAAGAAGGAGTCCTATTGGGCCTTTTTGGCCTGTGGGACCCTGGAAGCAGCTGATGGGTACCGGCAGTCCAAACGGCATGCAGCTTGGGTGGTTGCTGAGGCAAAAACTCGGGCGTGGGAGGAGTTCGGAGAGACCATGGAGAATGACTTCCGTACGGCTTCGAGATGATTCTGGTCCACCATCCGACGTCTCGGGGGGAAAGCGGTACGCCACCAACACTATTTATAGTAGGGGTGGCGTGTTGTTGACTTCAACTCAGGATGTTGTGAATCGGTGGGCAAAATATTTCGAAGACCTCCTCAATCCCACTGGCATATCTTCCATTGAGGAAGTGGAACCTGGGGACTTTGGGTCGGGCTCTCCAATCTCTGGTGCTGAGCTTGCCAAGGTGGTTAAAAAGCTCCGCGGTGGCAGGGCTCCAGGGGTGGATGAGATTCGCCCAGAGTTCCTTAGGGCTCTGGATGTTGTAGGGTTGTGTTGGCTTACGTGACTCTGCAATATTGCGTGGACATCAGGGGTAGTTCCCCAGGATTGGCAGACTAGGGTGGTGGTTCCCCTATTCAAAATGGGGGACCGTAAAGTGTGTTCCAACTATAGGGGGATCCCACTCTTAAGCCTCCCTGGTAAGGTCTATTCAAGGGTTCTGTAGAAGAGGGTCCATCGGATAGTCGAACCTCAGATTCAGGAGAAGCAGTGTGGTTTTCGTCCTGGTCGTGGAACACTGGACCAGCTCTACACCCTCAGCAGGGTCCTAGAGGGTACATGGGAGTTTGCCCAACCAATTTACATGTGCTTTGTGGACATGGAGAAGGCATTTGACCGTGTCCCTCGGAGGGACCCTGTGCGGGATACTCTAGAAGTATGGGGTACCAGGCTCTTTGATATGGGCTGTTAGGTCCCTGTAAGACTGGTGTCAGAGCGTGGTCCGCATTGCCGGCAATAAGTCAGGCTCGTTTCAGGTGAGAGTTGGACTCCGCCAAGGTTGTCCTTTGTCACCGATTCTGTTCATAACTTTTATGGACAGAATTTCTAGGCGCAGCCAAGGTGTTGAGGGGATCTGTTTTGGTGGCCTTAGGATTGCTTCTCTGTTTTTTGCAGATGATATGGTCTTATTGGCTTCAAAAAAAAGGCGTTCAATACAGGATCAACTGGACTTTATTTGTTGCAGAAAACGTTTCGACTTCTGTCCAGAAGTCTTTTTCAATTCTGAATGGAAGCTGTGAGAACGAGAAGTTTTATACAGGCTTACAAGTCACGCACCAACATGTGAAATTGGAAACTGAAAAAACACCACAAATTAACTAACATGCCCATTCTATTTAAATTGACAAAACGACCCATCCCAGCTTAACAAAAGGGGTTTGTAACACATACATGTAAATTGAAAGATCACACCAGGAGGTTCCCTTGAGGTCTCTGTTAGAAGACACAAAACTGTATGTAAATTGACAAACAACACCTCCCAAATAACAACAGAGGCTACTCAGAGAACTTTGTTAGTCTAATTTACAGACAAGGCATCCCTGCTCCCATCCGGTGTAAAACGTTTCGGAATCAAATCCAAAACTGAGTTATAGGTCTTAGACAGTTGAAATCTCAGACCTCCTCCTCTGTTAAGAGAAGGTTTTTCTCTCTGGTCTTTCTCTCTTCTGGACAGAA
>JBBPBX010033278.1:17611-33359 GCA_038048925.1 Garcialebias charrua | reverse complement strand
TACAGGGAGTCCTCGACTTACGAACGAGTTCCGGACCTAAGGACCGTTCGTAACCCGATTTTGACGTAAGTCGGAACCCATAGCACGTGCGTTCGTAAGTCCGGATTTTCGTTCGTAAGTCGGAAAATGTATGCTAGCGCTGCGCCAAACACCCGTTTTTCAACACAAACGTACATACTGGTTCATAAACATGCACAGAACTTTGTTTACAAACGGTTAGCTAACACACTTTCATCTAAAAACACATACCAGTGCTGTATTCAATGTACAACTGTACTGTTCGTAAGTCCGTTCGTAAGTCTGAGTTGCCGTAAGTCGAGGACTCCCTGTATTATTATTGATTAATTATTATTAGACGGTAGACGGGGGCTGATGGTGTAAAGGCAGGGCAGCCAACTTGGGACCCAAAAGTCCCAGGTTCGATCCCCAATCGTTGCACATCTCGTGGTGTATCTGAGCAGGACACCCTATCCCCAATTGCTCCCTGGGCACCTTCAATAGCTGCCCACTGCTACACCTGGGGGTGAATGGGCTAAATGCAGACAGCCAATTTTGCCATTGTATGGAAACATACAATGATGACAACACATACGGTAATACAGAACACATTACTGTATTATTATTACAGGTAGTCCTTGACTTACGACGGCATCGAGTTACTACGTTTCGCGGTTACGAGACACATCCATTAAAAAATAAATAAATAAAAATTTAAAAAATAAATATATGTATACAGTATATTGAATTTTTTTATTTTGAAGCCGATTTACTCAGTTTCCGGCAGTTTCCCGTTTCTCGTTTTACTAACTGCGGAGGCTACAGCTGCCTGTACTCTCTAAAAAAGCTAAGTCTGGTCCTCTGGACATTCAAAAACAAAACAAAACTTGTTGGACCAAGCTGGACAGGCAGAAACAGGCAGCAGCTGTGGAAAAGTAGCTGTTTTATGGACGGCGGTTTTACAACGTAAATGAATGGAGAATCCGGAGGAGGGACGGAGGAACTGCTTCACCAACATTCCAGAGTAGGAAATTAACTCTTTTTCCCCTTCATTATGGCTCCAAATGTATGTGTTTTTTGATAATTATGTAGCGTACTGTGTTAGGATAGGCTAAGTGCTTGGTAATACAGTACTGTACGTATGAGGTGCAGTTTGGACGTATGTTTCGAGTTACGACGAAATTCGCTTTACGACGGAGCGTAGGAACTGAACTCCGTCGTAAGTCGAGGACTACCTGTATTTATTATTACAGCAATTGGAATGACCCGAACAGGAAACAACCTTGTGTAACATTTGACCTTGACTTGTGATCTTGATCTTGAAGCTGTGGCGATGAAATATGTGTGTGACACACTGTCTAGTGAAGTTTTGTTAAATTATCTTGATCGGATTAGAAGTTATGGACAAAACAGAAGATTTATGGACGGACGGCTGGACGAAGACTACACCATAATAGGGGACTAGTCAATCCTAGGACATCTTGCAAGTTTTTATAATTCATGTCGACTAGTTGCCATCAGTGCCCCCCACCCCGCTGTTCCCAGCCCTATTCCACCCAATCCACATTGTGGATTAAATAAACTAAAACTAAGAACAGTGGGGTGGGCAGTGGTGGACTCCATCACTGCCCACCCCACTGTTGCAGCCTTGTTTTTTTTTACGTGCCACACGTTTCTTTCACTTTTGCAGCTTAATAACAGTTTTGGTTTTCCTGTGACTCATTTGCAGTATGATAAATGGTATAGGAGCATAAATACTGTATACGCCTGCTGTTTTGTTGTTCTTTCTTTTTGTAAATTTTTTTGTGTGAATATGATATAGCGTCTTGAGTTCCTATGACATTATCGACTAGTCAACATCGACGTTTATCATGTTAAAGTCGACTTAAAAAAAATGTAGTCTTTCAACCCCTACATGTCCCGCCTTCGACAATAAATCTAAAAACAATGAACTCCAGAAGCTACCAGAAACAACTCAAGAACACCGTCTGAGAAAAATGATGAAACTGTTGAACAGAAAATGGTAAAATTTACACTTTAAACATCTTAATTTAACCATCCCACAACCTTTGGGACAAAACTGTTTTCAGATGAAAAAACAAACAAACATGAAACGCGTGCGTCAAATTCAATCATTTCATCCCTGCGTGCACAGAAGCAAGCTCAGCGTCTGAGGAAGCAGATTTACACCATTCAGAGGTGGTCATGTGAAAAACACTTGCTAAACGTTAAATATCAATTTGACGAGTGGTTTAGTGAACTTGAGTTCTCTTGACATAAAGTAAAACCACTTGAAAATGCCGTGTCAGTAGTGGTTGTTCTGGGCTCTAATGAACAAAACCTAAATGTTTAGTAGTAAAAGTCGGTCTGTGTTTGTGTCTTTCACAGAACAAGTCTCAGCTGAAATGGAAGAACAAACCTTAGTTAGTAAAAAAAGAAAGCAGAAAGAACACTTATTTTCTGAATTAGGTTTAAATGAGCAGAAATTTGCATAAAATTTTGGAAATTTGCACACACACAAAGCAAGCTGAAATGAGCAAAAAGTAGCTGAAAAGGTATAAAGAAGCTAAAGTTACTAGAAAGAAGTGGAAGGTGCTGAAATGAGTCCAAAAAAATCTGGAATTAGCTGAAAAATATTAAACTAGCATACAAACAGCTAAATAGTAGCTGAAATAGCAGAAAAAGCTGAAAGTAACAGAAATAACTTAAAAGGAGCATAACAAGCTAGCCTGGTTAAAACCAGACCCTTGTCCTTCACTTCGCTTCGGACAGTGAAGGGAAATGAGAATTGAGCGGAGCTGTGCAGGAAGGCGAGGGCCAGGCTAATAACAAGCTGAAATTAGCAGAGAAAAGTTAATTAGGCTGAAAGTAGAAGGAATTATCACAAAAAACTTGAATTTATCTGAGAACAGCTAAGATTGGCTAAAACTGCTATAAAAAGGAGCTGAAAAGGTAGAAGAAGCTTAAATTGGCAGAAGAAAGGAGAAAGAATACAGGGCTGAAATAAGGCTGAAAGAAACAGAAAAGAGCACTAAAAAGAGGAAATTATCTGAAAAAAAGCAGAAATTTGCAACAAAAACAGCTGAAAAGTAGCTAAAATTTCAGAAAGAAGCTTAAGTTACAAGAAGGAAGTGGAGAGAGCACACTTTTGCTGAATTAGACCAAAAAAAGATTAAATGAGTGCAAAAAGTGTGGAATAAGCTGAATAAGCTAAAATTAGCATATAGCAGTTAAAGCTGAAATAGCAGAAAAGGTTGAAACTTGCATAAATAAGCTGAAATTAGCAGAAAGAAGTTCAAAGAAGCGCAACAATGTTGTAGTTAACAGAAAGAATCTAAAAGGATCACAAAAAAGCTGAAAAACAGCTGAAAGTAGCTGAAAAAAGTTTAAATTTGCACAAGGAAGCTGAAAGAAGTTGAATCTGAACAAAATATGAAAGGAGCAGTAAAAGGCTGTAAACACATCTAAAGATTTGAAAGATGTAAAATGAGCTCAGTTAATATTCTATGAGAAAAAAGTGGCAGAAAAGGCTAAATGTTTCAAAAAGCTAAAGTTGCACCAATACCAAAGTCATAGCACCCTTCTCCTAAACGAGCTGAATGTTTTGATTCATGATTTGTTGAAATAGCACAAAAATTGTGGAACAAGAAAGATGCTGAAAAACGCACAGAAGAAAAATGGATCACAATAGTGTGAATGCTTCATAAACGTTCACATAATAAAGGGAAAGTTCGGATGAGGGGTTGTGGTCATGAACAAATAATATCTTACCTGTCAAAGATAACTTTTTGAATTACCTTGGTTTCAAAAAACAGTCTAACAGACTAAGTCAAAGTCAAAGTCAAAGTCAACTTTATTGTCAAAACTGCAATATGTACAGGACATACACAGGATTGAAATTGCATTTCTCTCTGTCCCTCGGTGCAACAGTAAACATTTAAACACTAAAACATTTAATAAACATAAGCATAAAATGAAATAATAAAAGTGTAATACTGTCCTGAGTTTTTGCATAGTAGTTTTTGCATAGTAGTAGTATGAAAGTATGAAAAGTTACACCAACACTAAAACACTAAACATTTAATAAACATAAGCATAAAATGAAATAACAAAAGTGTAATACTGTCCTGAGTTTTTTGCATAGTAGTATAAAAGTGTAAAAAGTATATCTATAAAATAAAATGAAAGTTCTGGCATTGACATTTGTAATAGAGTGACAAAGCAGCATATGAAGTTTATGTACACAGTATATGTATGAGGTAGTTGATATTGGTATAGAGGTAAAGTGGCATATGCAATAAGGCTAGTAAAAAATATATATATCAGCAGTAGTGTAGATATAAAAAGTAGTGTAAATGTAAACAGTAGTAATAAATGTAAACAGTAGTATTGAATGAAAACAGTAGTAATAAATGTAAACAGTGAATGTAAACAGTAGTATGACTATAGGCAGTAATGTAATGCAAACATTAGTGCGAATATAAGAAGTAGTGCAAACTGAATGAGCACATGACCGTGAGTTGAGTGAATAACCCGTTTTGATGACACAGAGTCCAGTGTTAAAATCTTTGTGTTGTGTGGTATGTGTGTGAAAGTTTTTTGTGATTAAGGCAGTTCAAGTGGGAGGGAGGGCAGAGCAGGCAGAGTGTTTAGCATCCTGACTGCCTGATGAACAGAGCTGTCTCTCAGTCTGCTGGTTCGAGCCTGGAGACTCCTCAGTCTCCTCCCTGAAGGCAACAGGCTGAAGCAGCTGTGTAGTGGGTGTGTGGGATCACCTGCCATGCAGAGGGCTTTCCGAGTGAGGCGGTTGCTGTGTAAGTCCTGTAGTGAGGGGAAGGAGGTGCCGACGATCTTCTCAGCTGCTTTCACGATGCGCTGGAGGCTCTTGCGGCAGGATGCAGTGCATGCACCAAACCACACAGTGATGCAGCTGGTCAGGACACTTTCTATGGCTCCTCTGTAGAAGGTGCACATGATGGGGGTTGAAGCTCCAGCCCTTTTCAGCTTGCGGAGAAAGTAGAGACGCTGGTGAGCCTTCTTTGCCAGTGCTGCAGTGTTCCTGCTCCAGGACAGGTCCTCTGAGACGTGCACTCCCAGGAACTTGGTGCTGTCTACTCTCTCCACTGCGGTGCTGTTGATGGTCAGAGGGGCATGTTGGGCATCCCTCTTCCTGAAGTCCACAACAATCTCCTTTGTCTTCTCCACGTTGAGAGTGAGATTGTTGTGTCCGCACCACAAGGCCAGGCGGCTCACCTCGTTCCTGTAGTCCGTCTCATCGTTGTTGCTGATGAGACCTACCACTGTTGTGTCGTCCGCAAACTTGATGAAGTGGTTGGAGCTGTATGATGGTGTGCAGTCGTGTGTTAGCATGTAGCTGAGCATCATCCCCACTCAGTGCAAACTTTTTTCAAACACTGGAGTGTAATGAGGTGGTCAAAATGCATTCCTTCCGTTTTGATGAATAAAATAGAGTTTGCATGTTTGTTTGTTTTTAAGACAGCAGTGATCCACTTTGATCTTAACTCTCTTTAGATTAGCCGTTTGCTTGTTGCTCCAAACAGGATTTTACCAGGAAGGAAGCTGAAAATGTGACGAATAGTAAAACCGGAAGACACATCTGTCACACAGCACGAGGAGAAAGGAGCATCAGCTGGTGTTTTCAGCTCCGGAAGCTCTCCGTCCTTGTTTACAGTCACATGGGAACGCCGGGGAAATGTCAGATAGATATTAGAAAGTTCATCACAGTAAACTTTTTATGACATAGATTATTGTTTCTGCACACACACACACACGTGTTCTCTGCAGCCTCTAAAACACGTTAGAGTTCACTTTTTTGAATTGCCTTCTCTAATTCAAATTCTGTCAACAGGTGACCTTTTCAGATTTACAGCGTGTGTCAACACTGAATTATGTGACTACATAGTTTAATGCTGACGAGCAGCCAACATGGCTGACTTATTCATCACCTCCAGGTTTGCAGTCCAGACAGCAGAGCGACTTAAAGCCCGTCTGACTGACTTTGCAGAACATTTCTTTCCCCTTCTGCAAAAGAACGCAAGACGACGTGTCAAACCCCTTCCCACACATCCTGCCTTCTTTTTATAAACTCCTTTTTTCCTCTTCTGTCTCCCTCTCACTGTCACTTGCCATCTTGTTCCTCTCCTGTACTTTTGAACTTTTTTTTAAATTGTCTCAGCTTCTCTGACCAGCTCGTCCAGCCTGCAGTAGGAAAATTAAAACCGCAGCTATTTGATCTGCAATTGTGTGAAAATGAACAAAATAACGGAGAGAAAACGAGCAGAAAATCTGGAAACAATTCAAACGTACAGATTAACAATTTTAGGAAATGACCTGATTAACTGTTCTTTATAACTTTAATCCAATAAATGTTTTTACCTTTTGGCCTCTGTCCCGTCATGGAGCAAAGAAGCGGAAATGCCCTTCGTCCGTTCATATTGTGAGCTGGATAACAAGAAAAAATAGCAGTTACTGACTTTCATTTTTGTGTGCGACTGCGCCTAGACGTAAAAAGAAATTTCCCTTTCTAAAATTGGGTTGCCGCCTAAAAATTCAAGATGGCTCCTGCCATATTTGTATATTTGTAAACCTTGTGAGCTGGCTACCTTCAACGAAAAGCAACGTGCCAACTTCAATTTCAAGTTGTTTATTTGTCACATGCAAGGTTAATACACAGGGTTAACATTAAAATGAAATGTTTAGGATGAGAAGAACCAAATTTGGGCATGTGACTGCTTCTACACAAGAAAGGTCACTTTTGGAAATTTGGTTTCCTCATTAAATTAAAAATGGCTACCGCAAAATATACTGCATGTTCTGCTGTACACTGCGTACCGCCCTATAAGTCACATCAGTCCATATATGTCCAATAAAGTGGAAAAATCCATAAATATGTTGCTTCGCCTTACACGTCGCATCTATTATGTGCCAGCGGTGACGCGACGCGTTTGTTATGTGTCACTGCTGACAACCCGGAAACGTGGACCGGTGTTGTGTCAAAAATCGATGGGCTGCCAAATGGCGGCCACAGGAACGTATATTACGCACCATCTGTGACGTAGTGTGCAGAGTGAGAGGCAAAGGGCTCTGGTCTCTTTAATAGCGGACAATTTAAAACACGACAAATTTAGCAATCTATGTGAAGATTTGAGCTATTTGTCTTCATTTTGGGAAGCAGAAAATAGTTTGGGTGATGGAACAAGAAACAACAGGATCTAATTTAGGTCTGATGCTGTATCAGACTTACCTTCATGTCGAGCTGCTCACACCCGCGCACTGTGACAAGCCCAGAGCTCTGCCTCTCACTCACACTACGTCACAGATGGTGCGTTCGTGTGTAATCGGATTTCCCATGATTAAACACGGCTTGAAGTTCAAAATCACTTTTAAAGCAAAATTAAAGTGATTTATCATTTTGTTTGCAAAAACGAACATATTTAAATGATAAAATATATATATTTTGAGCAATTTGATGAATAGTAGAAAAATCATGTCAGTGGATCTTTAATAAAGCTGCTATATGTAACTTTTCTAACAATATATTTTTAACATATTTCTTCACTCTGTCACTAGATTGATGTTAGAGAGGTAATCTCTGAAAAAAACTTAAAAAAAATATTGTCCCCTTGCTTCTCCAGGTGGTAAATAAGCATTTCTAAAAAGAAAAAGTGACCCGCCATTTTCCAGCCAATAAAAACAAAGTTTGTAACCAGCCAATAAAAACCGAGCTTGAATTTGAATCAGCCAATAAAAACAGAGCTTGAATTTGAATTTCAACAGACCACAAGGGGGCAGAGCCATATATGGCTCTGAGGGGGAGGGATCAGAATGCTTTGCTTGTTGAAATTTTTTCTAAGTGCTGATGTTCTACAGAAACTGCAGACTTCACCTTTAATAAATGCACTTTGGCAGTCGAATCAGTTGCATTTCAAAACCCGATTTGCGGAAGCAGGCACGCGCAGAAGAACAATCTTCTTCTAAATTTAACCAGATAACCACCTAAAAACAATTATTTGTTAGCTTGACTTTATAGTAAAGGTGTGTCTCAGTTGAACTTTTCCTTAATAAATGCACTTTGACAGTCAAACCAGCTGTTTCGCCAGGGCAGCACAGCGAAATGAAGCTGATTCGGTTGCTTCAGGTAGACTACATGTACAGTGGCAGACTATGGCAAGCCGATTGTGTCATTAATAGTCACTTTTACCTACATGATACAATGGTATGCCTTACGCCGACCTGTTCAGTATTTTCAGTCAGCATGAATGAAAACAGCCAAAAAAATTGGTTTATAAAGATGGGGGAAAATCCATAAATAAGTTGCTTTGGTGTATAAGTCACAGGGCATGCAAATTATACAAAAAACTGGGTGAACAATAAACCAGCCACCCCGATCATTTGACACTATGCTTTCTAGTTTTCAAATTGCTTAATAATAATAATAATGAATTCAATTTATAACGCACTTTTCATTAATGAAAATCTCAAAGTGCCACAAGGTGCAACAGAATTAAATGTCAATAAAACAAATAATAAAACAATTAAAATCAATAACAGTATCAGCTAAGATCAAAATCTTAAAAGTATAGGGTCCTCAAATAACTAGGGTGGCCAAAGATTAGACCTTTTATTTATACAGGTTAGTTCCCATTGAGCCTCGAAGACTCATTTACAAGAGAGACCTGTAACATACAACATACAGGCAGATGAGAAAAAGAGAACATAAGGATGGAGGAAGCCAAAAATAAATCATGTCTCACACATTTCCTGGCCGGGAAACCGTTTAAAAGATGAAGAAGAAAAAAAGACTTTGTAGCATAAAGCTGCAACATGCAATGACATCATATGCAAAGAGGTCAACAAAGCTTGTCCATAAACACTCCAGAAAGTTCCAAAGTTCTGATAAGATGGTACAGTGTCTATCAGCATCATGGTTCTGATAAGGCCATAGATGTCCTTGGGATGAGGGCAGAGCTTCTAGTTTACGTATCCTCCAGGAGAATTTTTAAAAAGTTGGCCTGTCCAAGGCCAGTGAGGAGGCCAAATTCAGGTAAAAAATTGTTTGGGCCGCCAGACTCTGTTTTCTGTCTGCCTTCAAGTTCTGCTGGTACACTCAATGGTGAATCCAAACAACCAGAATTAGTGGACATTCCGCCCGGTCCGTGCTCGATTTAGCATTCTCAAAGATTGACTCCTTCAAGCTGGCGAGTTCCAGGAGCTGCAAGTGGCCTACGATTCTCAGAAATCTCATCCAGCTTGTGGTTGAGCTCGGTAAGCATATGAGTCTGAGAGCTTGAGGCACAAATTAAACCTTCAAATACATAGTTCCCATGTGACGTCACATCTGTGGGTTGTCCTGTTTGACCCTCCCACTTGTAGGTTTACTTGCAGTTTGAGCGCATTCAAATGGATGTCCATTTTTCACGTTGTTTTTTTTGTTAATTTCTAATTAATTACAATGGTTACTTCGTGTTGTGTCAGTGAGTGTTCCAGTCGGATAGACGTTTGGGCAACGCGCAGGTTTCACTTCATCAAAAAAAAAGTAAACGGGAAGGATTTATCTCATCGGAGAAACTGGACAACAGCCCCTCCTGCTCTGAGTCTGGCTTTGATCTGCTCTGGAAGACGTCGTACTTTTGGCCGGTAAACAAAATATTCTACATAAATCATTTTGTGAAACTATGTCAGAACAATGTTAGAGTACAACTGTCTGTGTGTTAGAGCTGGGTTTTTTTTTTTTTTTCATTATTTAGCAAACCGTCTTGCATGCTGTTAGCTTAGCATCTCGCTAACGCGACAATGGCCTCCTCTGCTCCTCACGGTCCACCAGACCGTCCCAGTTGGAGAAGGAGGACGGGAGCCAAGTCGTGCGGGCGACGCGTCGGTCCCATGGGACGTGGACGTGCCTCCGCGGCCGCCTCAGTGGATGCACGCCGTCCGACCTGAGCTCCGGCGAGCCACGCTCCAGATGCTAACAACATGCTAACTTCCAACACGGTAAGACTCAAAGTGCTGGTTGGTTCTGGTTGGACTGTTTGTTGGCTGTGTGTTATTTTAGTTAAACCTTTTTTAGCTGGTTAGATCTGATTGAGACAGTTTACACATCTTTTTTGGATTTAAAGCTGTAAAGCCGGTGTGCTGTGAAGCCGGTCTGCGCTCGCTCCTTGTATTAATTAAATAATTAATGATATCGGAGTAACTACTTTGTGACAAGTTGTCTGATTCGTCTGCCATGATTTCTTTCTCAAACTCATTTAACTCGACCACTGCCAGTTTGCTCTTGTTCCTTGGTAAAGCTGTGGTAGCTCGTGTTATTGTCCGTATAATTTGCTCTGCTAGTTCGCCATCTTGACTTCTTCTGCCTACAGATGTGGTGCGAAAACCGGTTTGCACAATACTGGGGGCGTGTCTGGGAACTATGTATAAGATTGGCAGCTTTACCGTGGCTGAAACTGCTGCTGACGTCTTCCTAATTTGTCGATATCTAAGGTATCCACCGATTCCACAAAAGCAGAAACCCTGTTATCACAAATCCAATAATGTACACAACTACAGTACGTCCTCCACAGACAAAACAGCTAGGCACATCATCTTCCACTCCCCCCAGGAATCAGTGACACACCCAGATTAATTTATGGTGACCAAGTCCACCATTGGCCACCCCCCGGCTCTACCATTGTTGCCTCCTGGTGATGGATAAAATTACTGCATCTGCTCACTAGGAACTGTCATTCTGAACCACCCTACATCTCTTCTTCTGCAATTCACTTCTGCTTGGTGTCAGTCAGGCCTCCATTGCACGATTACAACTGGTCCAGAACGCAGCTGCCCGATTTTTAACCAGTATACGCAAAGGAGAGCACATTACACCAGTCTTGGCCTCCCTGCACTGGCTACCGGTTCATCTTAGAATCCAGTTCAAAATTCTCATGTACGTCTACAAATCACTGAACAGCCTCGCCCCCGCCTATCTCTCAGATCTGATACACCCATATGTCCCTCCACGTGCTTTGAGGTCAGAGGACCGGGTACTTTTAACAGTTCCAGAAACTCGTCTTAAGCGCAGAGGTGACAGGGCCTTCTCTGTAGCAGGCCCAAGACTCTGGAACGAGTTACCGCTGCTCATCAAACAGGCCCCCTCCCTCTCAGTTTTCAAGTCCAGGTTAAAAACTCACTACTATTCTGTTGCCTTCAACACCCGCTGATTGGTGTTTGATCGTTTTATTTTGATCTGCAGTGTTTTTATGTTTTTCGTGTTGTACTTCATTGTCTGTGGTGCCTGTTGCTTGTTTGTTTGTTCAGCACTTTGGTGTGGACTTGTTCCTGTTTAAAGTGCTTTATAAATAAAATGGTATGGTATGGTATGGTACAAACTGTAACTCCCACCTTCTTGAATATCTTGCACCAAAAACTTTATTTGCATTCCCTGTTCCAATTCTAGTCCAGAAAACCCCTCATCTCCAAAACTAACATCAACTATTCGAATCCTCCTACCGCTTGTTCAATCCATCATTTGACTCTCGTGCTCCATTCAAAGATTTGTTGCATAATCTGGTTTCAAATTTTTTTTTAAGTAAGCTACTTTACTGGATGTTGTAGTTGCAGTCTTGTTGTCACTTTAAAGCGTTAAGCAACTTCAGATCTACTCGTTTGTGTTCTAAACTTCAGTAACAATGTTCTTATGGGGGCAGGTTGTTTCTTTTGTGAGAAAACTCATTTTTCCTGACTTTAAATGCCTCGTGAAGTATGAGAAATGGTGTTAACTTTTGGTGGAACAGATGAGACTGCAAGAAAGGAGAGAAACTTGAGGAGGGGAATGGGGGGACAGGGCGAGAGAAACACAGAGAGAGACTGCTTACCTCGCATCAGGCTCGTGGGAAATCTATCCAGGCAATATCCAAACCACGGCCCGGTGCTCCCTCCACCTCAGACTCACACAATTACAATACTATCTGACAGAGATATTGAGCGCAGATCCCTTGCCGTTTCTGTGGTGGCTGCTTTTTTCCTGCTACTGTCGAATTTTTTATCAAACTTTTTTTTAAGGGCATTAACACTGACTTATTGGAAGGAAAGGCCGGAGCAGAGCAGGCAAACACAGCTTGAATTTGTTGACCCCTCCGAGCCCAGCAGGAGCCATGCAGAGGGCGAGGATGAGGCGTTTTGTCTTGTCTGACCTTTACCTGGACACCCCCCTCTAGAAGGCTCACAGGTGACCTGAATAAAGGGACATGTTTGGTAGAGAGACCACCTGCATTAGAGGGTGGGACAGAAAACTTGAGATTAATTTCAAACTAGAGAAACTGCATTTCCTGTGTGAATGCTTGTTGGGAAAAACAGCTGAAATTAGTTAAAAATAGGCTGAAATGTACCGTAGCTGAAATGGAAGAACAAACCTAAATTAACAGAAGAAAGCATATTCTTTTTATATATTTTAGCATAAAGCATAGCAAAGAACACATACAGGTAGTCCTCGACTTACGAGTGCATCGACATACGAGGTTCCGGACTTACAAATATGCATCTCGTTAAAAAAAACTTTTTTTTATTTTTTTTATTTTTATATAAATTGAATACATGTACAGTACTGTACAGTCACCAAGCACTTAGCCTATCCTAACACAGTTTTTAAAGATGAAGGAGTGAGTTGAATTGTCTCCCTTTCACATAAAGTGAAAGTAGCTCCCTTTATGTGAATGGAGCCTGCTGGGGAGGAGGGAGACAATTCAACTCACTCCTTAACTGTGTTAGGATAGGCTAAGTGCTTGGTGACTGTACAGTACTGTACATTTATCTATTTATAAATAAAAATAAATTACTGTACAGTATATATTTTTAATAAATAGATAAATGTACAGTACTGTACAGTCACCAAGCACTTAGCCTATCCTAACACAGTTTTTAAAGATGGAGTGAGTTGAATTGTCTCCCTCCTCCCTGCAGGCTCCATTCCCATAAAGGGAGCTAGCTAGCTCCCTTTATGTGAAAGGGAGACAATTCAACTCACTCCATCTTTAAAAACTGTGTTAGGATAGGCTAAGTGCTTGGTGACTGTACAGTACTGTACATGTATTCATTTATTTAAAAAATATATATATATATATATTTTTTTATCCTACTTATGAATTTTCGACTTACGAACTGCCCGTAGGTACGGAACTCACTCGTAAGTCAGGGACTACCTGTATTTGCTGAATTAGGCAGAAATTAGCACAAAAAATAGTAAATTAGCCAACAAAAATGCTAAAAGTGGCTGAAAACGTAAAAAAGAAGCTTAAACAATCAGAAGAAAGTAGAAAAAACTGAAACGAGCTTTAAAAAAAGTGGAATTAGCTGAAAAGGCTCAAATTAGCATCAAACGAGTAAATAGTTGAAATATCAGAAAAAGCTGAAATAAAAAGAAATGCTGAAAACTAGCTCAAATCAAAACAGAAAAAAGCGTCAGAAGGAAGTGTAGAGCATATTTTTGTGCTGAATCAGGCTGAAATTTTTTGAAATGGGTGCAAAAATAATGGAATTAGCCACACAAAAAAAAGCTAACCTTAGCATAATACAGCTGAATAGTAGCTGAAATAGCAGAAAAAGCTGAAACTTGCAGAAATAAGCTAAAAGGAGCATAACAAGCTGAAATTAGAAAATGTTAAAAGAAGCACAAACATGTTGTAGTTTGCAGAAAGAATTTGAAAGGAGCAACAAACAGCCACCAAGTTGTAGCTTAAAATCTGTAAAATGGACTAAATTAGATCATTTTATTTTTCTAAGCTTTGTTAGATTTGGCAGCCATATTGAATTGGGTTGACTCTAGTAATCACTTGTTCAGCTTATATTTTTATAACAGAATGGAAGATAATACACTGTCCATCTTTGCGGTTTATATTTCATTTTAATAATGTAATATTTTATATTATCCTGATAGTTACACTGTTTTCAACAACAAACAAGCCGACTTGTTAACTTCAATCGCATCGCCTGTTTTAAAAACACGTTTTAGAGGAACTTCCTGTTCCGCTGCAGATCATATTCTCTTTATGAGGAGGCAAAGTGAGCCTGGGGTCAAATCTTTTCTACAGTAAATGTATAATGTAAAGTCGCCTCACGATCGGTAAATGGGATGTGCAAACGTAAAGCTAATATATGATTTGGAGCGAGGATGTTTTTTCTGCTCCGAATCAATAATTTACTGCAGCACTGAAGTCATTAAACTGCAGAATATCTTTGTTATAGTCTTTGGTAAGGCTCACCAAATACCATGTAATATTAAACAGTAAAAGTAATCTGAAAAGTAACTAACAGCAGACTCTAAATCAATATTTAGAGTCTGTTTGCTGAACTCCAGCGCATCAGTTTGTGTTTATGATCTGAACTAAGGCGACTTTAATGTTCATGCTGCGAGGTATTTTCTTGACTGGACGACCTTCATGGTTTAACTAAATGTCCCATCACACACCACCTTTCATTTTTACTTTAAATTAAAATTATTAAATGATGAGGGAATAAGAACATCTTTTGTAAAACTGCTAAATGTCACTCAGGATGTTGTGAATGTCTCTCAGCTACTACCACGTCGAATTTGATTTGATTTTGATTTGATTTATTCATTCATTTTATTAGGGATGCACCGATACCAGATTTTTGAAAACCGAGTACAAGTACAAGTACTTACATTAAAGTACTTGCCGATACCAAGTACTGATACAAGTACTAATTAATATTTTTTTAAATCATTCTAATTAACTTAAACTGTTTATTTTCATTAGACACTTCAAACATAAATAAACAAAGTACATTACTATTGGTAATCTGTAAAGTATGTCCAAACTTGTACAAAAAAATAAAATGTTTTACATTTGAACTCTTACATAGTCAATGAAATGAAATGAAACTGGTATCGGGTCCTGTAGTATCGGAGCCCTTTTATGAGTATGAGTACGAGTAAACGCACATGGTATCGGACCGATACTGGTATCGGTATCGGTGCATTCCTACATTTTATAATAATAAAATACATAACAATATACACATAAAAGAAGAAAAAATGTATAAAATGAAGGGCAGCAGATGAAGAAAAAAAATCTTATTTTATCTGCCCCTTATCTTTCTTTCTTTTTTTTTTTTTTTTTTTTTTTTTCCATTTATAGATGGCCTCCCTTCACACCTTTTAGCCATCCTCTCACTCCAATATTTTTTTTTTTTTTTTTTTTTATTTTTTTTATTTTATTTTATTTATTTATTTTTTTTAAGAGAGAAAGAAAGAAAAGAGAAAGTAAGGCAACAAATCAACAATTATCAACCAAAAGAGCACAAGGCAAACACACCCAACCTCCGTCCACAATCCTGCAAAGCACATGACAGAACACAACAATGGAACATACATGCATAAAGACTAATAATATTCATGAGCTTGCAGTAGAATTCTATAAATACACATACCCATATCTACAACTATATATATACAGTAGTATACATACATATACTTTTATATTCATTTGTATATATACCCATCTACATATCTACAGATATATATATTGCCCCTTATCTTTCTAACAAACAATTCACACAACCAGTCCGAAAGAAATGAACAAAGCTTTTAACCTCCAATACAACAAACAATTTCTAACTTAAACTAATTTAGATACAGGATTTAAACTTAGTCATTTTTTTTTTAATATTGCCATTGATTTAGCCTCTTTAACATCATTTAAATTTAAGCTCAGTATATGTAAGACTGACTGAGTTA
>JBBPBX010033278.1:0-14430 GCA_038048925.1 Garcialebias charrua | reverse complement strand
ATATATACAAAAACTCCTACTTTGCAGTTTTTCACTTATCGTGGGGCTTCAGGGTACGGATTTCCTACAATAAACGAGGGACAACTACTGTACTATATTCCTGATTAGCAAACCTCATCTATACTGTTCATGTGACTGAACCCTTGGGTGGATGTGACGGGTCACGTGTATTTACTTTCTGCAAGTTTCATGAGAGTTTATCCTTTGGTTCCAGGGATGCTGGTAACAAAAAGGCCAAAACATCATCGCTCGTCTTTGCTTTTTGTCGTGCCTGTTCTCGAGAGGCTTTACGTACTAATGGCCACTCATGACTTTTCCACTACCTCTGTAATTTCACTCACTTTCCTCTTTACTAGCATCTATGTTGCTGCGAGCACCGCCACTGCACACGCACACTTCCATAACCCCCACAGAGTCACATGTTTGTCGCCAGTGTAGGGGTTTGTATCTGGACGTCTACCTTCCTGTGACCCCTGAGAAGTTAAGCGAGAGTGGCGAGCTCAGCGTGTGTTTAAGTGAAAGTCCTGTTAACCCCCATTACCCTCGGCAGCATCGTACCGGAGGATTAGCTGAATACAAATCGCCCCCCCTTTGCCCACCCCCCGCCCCCCCACTCTGCAGCTCCCACACCTTTCTGCGACGAGAGCTGCTGACGAGGACAAACTGTGAAATATGATTAGGGGCCAAGCAGGTGTTTACTGCATGCTAAACAGTGTCCTGGTGCTCATTATGCGGGCCCTAATGGTGGGAATACATTAGCAGACGATGTGAAATGGTAAATTAGCGGATGGTGATGAAGTATACTCGAGAACTCGCTGCTGCTCTGCGTCATGTGACCTTTGCTTGCAGAGCCTCTAATCTGGGTTTGAAACAGGAAAAATGCCAGAGGGTTTTTGGAGGCCGATCAATTATTGATAAGGCAGCGTTTTTGTTTTTGTTTTGTTTATTGTTGCATTTGGTTTAATTGTGAAATCAAAAAGTACTTGGAACCTTTTCAGACACTGGTAATAATTTTAAATAGCAGTGTTGGGTTTTCTGATTTGCTTAACTTGGGAAATATTTGCGTTTTTCTCTTTGTGACATGTTAAACATCAAGTGTATGGAGGTCCGAAAGTACCAAATTCTACACATTCAATCAAGGTGAGTCTGAGCGCGTTTACGAGTCACAAAAAAAATCTTTCAGCCGATGAACAAATTACAAAAGTGGGAATTAGATGACGTGAAAAATAAAAACTAAGCTTAAGAATCAGAATTTTGATTGGCTCTGAATCTTTTATAATGAGATGTGTTTCTATGGTAACTATCGTATTTTCCAGACTATAAGTCACTCTGGAGTATAGGTCGCATCAGTCAAAAAATGTCTCGTGAAGAGGAAAAAAACAATATACAAGTCGCTTCGGAGTATAAGTCGCATTTATTTAGAAGTGTATTTCACAAAGTGCAAGAACAGACATTTAATGTGAAATAACAATAACACAGAGAACATACCTGGGAGGCTGAACAGGCTTAATTAACATAAGTTAACGAGTACAAGTAAGTTACTGTACTGGTAAATTCACCAATCTCATTCCACATCACTTTTTGTGGCATTTTACGTGTGTTAAGTTTTTCTCAGTTATCTGTAAGTGAATGTTGGTTTTTTTTTTTGGAGGGGGTGGGGTGTTAGCAGTAGAAGAACAACATATAGTTGTCAAAAGCCTAGACGGCCCTCTCGCAGCTGCAAATGATAATATTTACTCTTTGGTTCATGTCAGTATGAATGAACATTTAACACGTCAGTCAAAAATTGTCATGAACATAGAAAAAAAAACGTAAATTAGTCACTTTGGACTATAGTCGCAGGACTGGCCAAACTATGAAGAAAAGTGTGACTTATAGTCCAGCAAATATGGTAATAAGCTGCAAGAGTTTATTAACTAGCAACAGTAACGGTTTAAAATCATTTTATTACAAAATGACATACACAGTTTAACGAGTTTTTATATACATTTAAAATTGTATTCAGTCTTGGTTGACATGTCTGCATTTATTTTGTATAAACTTTATATTTTAATGTTTGACAAATACCTAATAAATTAAACTTTTATTTGTGAAATTGAGAATTTTGCTTTTACTGCTAAATGTATTTTTTAGAAAAAAAATGTTTTTTTCTTTTTTGCAAAATTATTACAAGGCATTTACATTACAATTGTTTTATTTAAAACAAATTACTATTTGAAACAAAAGTACAGTTCTGTATTTTCTGGCATATAAGTCGCTCTGGAGTAGTAATAATAATAATAATAATAATTAATTCAATTTATAACGCACTTTTCATTACTGAAAATCTCAAAGTGCTACACACATTCATAAACCGGTGGCAGCAGACTACCATGCAAGGTGCTTTCCAGTCCTACCGGGAGCAACTCAGGGTTAAGTGTCATGCCCAAGGACACAACGACACATGGTATAAGTTGTATCAGTCAAAAAAGCATCATGAAGAAGAATAAAAACAAATGAAAGTCACTTCGGCATATAAGTCACATTTATTATGCGTCACCACTGACCTGTTGCATTTATCATACATTTATTTAATGGTCAAAACAGCTTCAGTTTTACATGGGCGGTGCGGCGACATCCATCCATCCATCCATCTAGCTCTCCAGCGTTCCTCCACCTGCACCAGCTGAGTGAAGCGAGCGTGCACATATAAGTCTCTTCAGCATATAAGTCGCAGGACTGACAAATCTAAGCAAAAACTGTGACTTATACGCCAGAAAATACGGTAATATTTGTAATTAAAAGAAACCGGATAATCAGATAAAGACGATCAGCAAAAAGAAAATACTCAAATCTGAAATTCTCTTGCTTCTTTTTAATCAATTATTTTATACAGACACCCTTAGATATTTACTTTATTTATTTACTCGGTTTATTTACTCGGATTTATTTACTCGGTTACTTTAATGTTTTTGTTGTTTTGTTGCTGACGGGTCAGGTTTAAACAATCGGTTGTTCCTACATGAACATCATCGCAGCTTCTCTTTGTTTTCAACAGTCTGAAACAATGATTAGCTCCTAAACTTCAACCTAACGAGAAGCGCTGGAGTGAAATCCACAAAATGTTTTAATTTTCTGTCCACACGCCCACCTGCCTCCCCCGTTTTTACTCCCACCTCCTCCCCCAGGTGTTCGTATGTGATGTTTTTGCTCCTCGTTTCAGTCGTATGACTCGCCCTGCGTCAGTTCATCCTACGGTTTGTATCGTCTCCGTGCTCTTCATTTTCGCACCTCATACCAGTACAGGACCAGGCGTCTGGGTTGATGAGGAGCCGGAGCCGCTCCAACACACGGTTGTATTTATTTTTCTGGGTGTAGAAGTTCATCTCAGCTCCACAGGCCGGTGGCTGTCCGTCTAATTCTGCAGGAGGCCGAGACCCTGGAGGGACGCCGCGCAGCTCTGGCGTGTTTTTCTGCGGCGCTTCAATTAAAGTGAAGCGTCTCCTGGGAGAGGAGCGCACCCACATTCAATTCCCTGAGATTGATCAAACTGTGCGGCCCTGCTCCACCGTGCACAGCTGGATGGGAAATCGTGAAACAGGCACACACACGTAAACACCGACTCTTGCACACATTTGTAAATCCTTTGCGCCTTTCCATTCTGGAGGAAGGTCTGCAAGATCCTGGAAAAAAGCTGCCTTTTTTTTTAGCTTTTCCTGAAAATTACATTTTATAGAAAATACCCCACGTTGTGCGCCGCTGCTCCGCGGGAAGTGAAATTACTCATCTCTGTCGTTGTTTACTGACATCCATATTGTTGCCACCTTGAGGTGCCGGTTGTGTGCATAAACTTTTGGGGTTATTAATCATCGTGGCATGTCATTTTTCCTCAGAGAGCGTGTCGGAGGGCTCCGACATCGGCTCGCCGCCTCCTGCAGAATGAATTCACTGAAACTGAAAGTTTTTTTTTTTGAGGTGTCGTTGAGTTTATTTCTCTCCTGAGATCAGAAACCAAATCTGTACAGTAATAATGAAGTCAAAGGTGGTAAATGTGACAGACAGCTGTATTTTCACCTAAATATTGGAAATGGAAGTTATTTTCATCAAGTGCTTTGTTTTGGATTCACAGTTACTGTTGTCAGATAACTACCGGTAGTGCTGTGGTGTTTGCTGCAACAACAACAAAAAGTACTAATGTGTTATTATGACTTTTATCAAACCTGAACAGAAATACAGTACTTGCTGCTGTTCACGTTGCACCGCCATATAATTTGCATCAGTCCAAAAATGTCTAATAAAATGGAAACAAAACATAAATAAGTCGCATCTATTACTCGTCACCGCTGACCACTTGGAAATATGGGTCGGTGTTGTGCCAAAAATTGATTGGCTGCCAAATGGTGGCCGCGAGAGCATTCACAATTGAACAAGATTAACACTTAAGAACAATTATTAGTTTGCTCAAAATTATAGTAAAGGTGCGTCTCAGTTGAACTTTTCCTTAACAAATGCACTTTACTGGTCATATCAGCTGCATTTCGCCTGGGCGGCGGGGTGAAATGCAGCTGATTTGACCAATCAAAAAGGCGTTCAATTCAAGATCAACTGGACTTTATTTGTAACAGAAGACGTTTCGCTTGACATTTGAGTGAGACGAAGGTGGCTTGGTATGGCAAGCAAAGTGTCTCATTAATAGCCATGTTTACCCATTAATGAAACACTTGGCTTACTATATTACTCGAGTGCCCTCTAGTGGTTGAAAATGGTAGTGTTCAATATTTTTCATGTCCGAATGAATGAAATAGTCAGATCGCAGCAAAAATTGGGTTATAAATATGTGTGTGTGTGTGTGGGGGGGGGGGGGGGACTATAAGTTGATTTGCTGTATAAATTGCAGGGCATGCTAAATTCTGCAAAACGGTGTGACTTATACAGTGAAAAATACGGTAGTCCCTCATTTATCATGGGGGTTACATTCCGGATCCCTCTGCAATAAGTGAAAAACCTCGAAGAAGAAATGACATAAGATTTCTGAGTTGAAACAACAAACCAAAACTTCCGTCAACAAACTTAAATCAACTAAACTAAAGCAAAAGTGTATTGATCAAGATAACTTGATAAAGTTTATTCACTCAAATTAAAATTTGAATTGAGTGTGTAGTAAATCCTTTTTACTCACCAGCTCTGCAGAACACAGCAGCTTGGTTCAGGTGCAGAACACAGCAAGTGTCCCTGACCTGCAGACTGTAGAGATGAGATGGGCTAGCTGTTGTCATCCAGCTCTAATGAACATGGAACGGTTCAAAGACCGCCATCTTCATTAACTGCAAGTCACTTCACCACCAAAAGCCAAATGGTTTCAGTTGTTCTACGACAGAAACCTTTTGTAGTAATGAACTGAGAATCCCCCCGCAGCTCGGCTGAGCTTCTTTTTAAATCATCACTCCTTTCTCTCTGCTCTAATCAGCATAATCTGCAGCGGTCAAAGGCAGGCGCTTCCAAATGAAACGCTGTGTCTCTGCAGCTCCGAACAGCAGAGAGACACACCGTGGAGACGAAGGAATGTAGAAACAGAGTTACTGTCTCTCATTAGCAGGTAGAGATGAAAAAACGACGCTTGAAGAAAAGGGAACGTTTGAATGTTATTCATCAGACGAGAAATATGACTCCAAGTTAAATGTTTTAAACATGTAAATATTCTGCTCTTCTTTTACCGTTCAGAGCAGCAAGGAGGAGAAACGAAGAGAAAAGATGCAAAACGCAACAAACATTAGCTTTAATAATACCCCATATTAGTTTTTTGTACAATGAAATGGTGTATTTTAAGTGATAATACATGTTGAAGGAAGAAAATTGCGTAGTTCATCTCAAAAAGACAATAAAACTTAGAATAGTGTACGGTCGTTCTTATTTTCCATACAAAGATGGATAATTATTCTATCTATTAATGGCAGAAGATCGTGTAGTCTTGTTTGTATTAGTTAGCGTTTTTTTTTTTAACAAAGCGACATGGTCTTGGAGAGCCCTCATGCCCCACTGAGACACACGCAGCAGGATACGTCATGAATCCGTGGGAAGTTTGGAAGCCGATGTGCCTTTCTGTATTGTCTCAGGAGGACACCAAAGATGTTTATATAATCGGAATCACAATGGTAGGTTTTCTGCTTTTTGGCACTGGCGGATACCTATGTAATCGACTATTGAAGAAGACGTTGGAAGCAGTTCGGCCATGGCGAAGCTGCCAACCCTGTGTGAAGTTTGGTTCGTGCTTCGAGCACTCAAAATCAGCTGATTTATGAGCTAAGCCACAAGATGGAAGCGATTTGTGAGAATCACAGGCCACCTGCAGCTTCGGGGACTCGCCAGCATGTTGGGAACGTCCTTGGAGGGAGATAATAAGCATGGACCAGTGGAATGCCTACAAATCCATCCATTTTGGATCAAAAGTACCAGCAGAACTCAAGGCTGACGAAAAATAACAGTCTGCCTGGAAAAAAAATAACAATTGTGGCTTATCTGAATCGGACTCCCCAGTTTGGCCTTGAAGCAGGCCAACTTATCAAATTTCTCCAGGGGTATGTGTAGGCCTGTCACAATAACAAATTTTGCTGGGTGATTAACTGTCTTAGAAATTATTGCGATAAACAATAATATTGTTTGAAATGTGACAATAATTAGTAATTATTGTCAAATTTAAGAAGAAATTTTGGTTTTAAAAAATTGCATGTAGATGGCAGTATAAGACTGTTTGAACCAAAGGTTGGATAGTGACCAGCGTGTCTATTAAAGAAAAATGGGAGGGAGACCTCTTGACGTGACATGGATTGTCTCTTCTTCCTTTATTCAGTTCTCAAAATGGCGGATGTTCTACATGGTTTGAGCTCTTTAGCATAGCATTTTTCACACAAAGATTTTATAAAAAATCAGTAAACAAGTTCTCAGCTTCTTTTTGCAGAGAAAAACAATTTTTACATGAAGGCACGTGTTTCAACCATGTATTTTTGAGCTTCAACAAGACGGAGGTTTTTCCCCAGGTTTGCCTGTTAGCTTAGCTCGTATCTTAGCTTCTCAGCTTAGCTGCTTTTAACAATCCAAAAACGTGATTTTTGGACGGTTAAAATGGATTTTAAAGAGAAAGAGAGGGGGTCAGTGAAGAACACTGATGAGCCTTTTGTCATCCAGAGTCTTCAGTAGAAAGAGAGAAACACGAATAAATGATAAAGCCAATAAATGAAAATGAGGTTGATAATTTTAATTCATCATGCGATTAATTGATTTATTGTTTATTGCAACAGGTCTAGATATGTGTAAACTAAGAAAAAGCTCTGTCTATCGCAACACCCCACCATCGAGAACTTCTGTGAATTCTTATCAGAGCTGTACCGGCTGACACCAACATCTTATCAGGACTATGGACTATCTGGAAGTGCTTCATGAAATGTGTCTATAAATGTGCTTGCTGGTAAAGTTTTTTTGATGTCTTAAATCGTGTCCTGATAAGGACATGGTGTGAAGAGATCTTTTTTTGTAATACTACTATACCACTATCCTATCATCATGGCTTTTCCCCCTTTTCTATCTAACAAGAATAAGGGGTCACGCACTCAGGAGCAGCAGCAACGTGCACTCCGCCCATCTTTCAGACGACTCTACGAACATAATCTCACTGTATTTCGGTACAATGATAATAAAACTTATTCTGATTCTCATGAGTCGGTGGCTGGATTTTAATGAGACTTTTAAGTACTTAACACTAGAGGAAGATCAAAGCTAACTTTTGGAGCATGATTCAAGATGGGTGCAACAGCTGATCGACATTTCAAACATAAAAATGGCTTCAACTCTCACTTTTACAGATATTGGTCTAAAATGTGATGTTCTTTGTTTTCTGCTGAGACGTTTAGGTTTCATAAAGCTGAACATAGATTCACTTTTTTTATACAGTACATCTGATCAGAGGAGCCGCTAAATCTTCCATTTTCACAAAACTTTCAGGTAAAATGAGCCAAACTTTTGGTTCTTTCCCAAAAAGTCACTTTCTGATCATCCTCCCCCACTTTGCTTGTTTACACTCTGCAACAGCTACCGTAAACACCGGTGTATAATACGCACTTTTATTGCTCATTTGAATGTCCTGCGTATTATACACCGAAGCGTATTATCTACAGATTTTTTCCCATATTTTTAGACCCATTTTTGGCTCTGATTCGCTTTTTCATTTTGGCCTAAAAATGGTGCAGTACCAGTTTCGGCCGCTATGGGCGCTAATGCACCCTGTAGTCTGTTTACCTGCAGACTGTACCTGGAGGCGTATCCTGGCGCCATCTAGTGGCCATAAAAAAGACTGTCACGGCAGCGCGTATTATACACCGAAGCGTATTATCTACCGATTTTTCTGATTTATTTCCAAATATTGGCCAAAGCGTATTATACACCGGAGCGTATTATACACCGGTGTTTACGGTAAGTAAACTCAGAGCGGGGCTCCATCAGCGTCGCATAAATGCAGCATTCACTCAAGTTTTTAATCTGGACATGTGAAGGACGACAATAATTTCCTCTCTTCTTCTGCGAGCGCAGCGGCGTTTCGAGGATGTAAACACCTGACTTTATTGTAGCTGCTTTCAAATTGCCTGAAGTGTCTGCTTCTGTAATTGCGGGCTGAATCGAAGTGTTAAAGACTGAGCGGGGGACACGTCAATTTGTGTAAATAACGTTCATGCTTGACTTTGCAGCGGAGTTGTGACAAGTGCGCCGAAAATGATCTTACAACCGTCAGAGACGAGCGACTCATCACACTCTCTGAGAGGACGATCTTTAGCTGACAGTAATTACCTGCGAGCCGGAGGACAGCTGAGGTCGCAGGAAACTGAGCTTTCTAATTGCAGTTAGAAAGTGAGGAGCAAAAAGACTCGTGCTGGCAACTTTGAAGTGTTTAGTGGAAAGGGAGAAACAGAGTTTTGGGAAAGTTCAGATGGAACGAAGGATTTGGAGAAACATCAGCCGATGTCTCTGGATAGGGTGCGTGAGACTTTTATCTCTCTGAGCTGCAACGTTTGTTTTATCTGAGAGACGTCGAGCGCGGAAGTCCTGAAAATGAAAATGCGTTGTTTTTTTTTGTCTTTTCTCATCTAAAACCGCACATCCACAGCTTATTCAGTGCAAATAGAAACCATTTATTTGGCTTTCAGTGGGAGATGTAGCTCGTCTGTCCTGCTTTGAGGCTCAAAGCCTTGTCAAGGTCACAAGATGGCCGCCACAACCAAGTGAACTTCAACGCAAATGTTTGGTCTACATCATTAAAACTGACTGAATTACACTGAGACTTGTTGTGGTAGAAGCTAAAGCTGAACCCAACACGTACTCCGAGCCAAACAAATCCAAGGAACAGATGATGGATCCATATACCGTATTTTCTGGAATATAGGTCGCACCCGAATATAGGTCGCATTGTCCAATTATTGCCAAAGAATTGGAAAAATCCATATATAGGTCGCACCTGAATATAGGTCGCACCTACGTCAAAATGTGGACCGTGTTTAGCTCTGCTGCAAATGTCTGCCACAGGAGCGCACAGCAAGGCTTTTAAGAAGATTAACACTTAAAAACAATTATTTGTTTGATAAAAATTATAGCAAATATGTGTCTGAGCTGAACTTTTCTTTAATAAATGAATAATTTTAGCAGGATAAACACCTAAAAAAAATATTTGTTAGCTGACATTATTGTAAGAGTGTTCTCAGTTTAATTTTTGTTAATAAATGATTACAAATCAGCTTATTTTATAAAAAGCCTAGCCTGGTTGATACCAGACCCATGTCCTTCACTTCGCTTTGGACTAGGGTCTGGCATCTCTGCCATAGACAACGATTTCTCCTGGAGATTTTTGAATGGACCAATCAGAGAACAGGAGGCAGAGTTTTGTTAGTTTAGCCTGACGAGGTCCAGGCTATCAGATAAATTGCTCAGAAACCACTCGGTGGATATTTTTTCTGCCACCAGTGTGTAATTATATGTCTTTAATTTACTGACTGTTGGCCTAGATGAAACATTTGAGATAAAATTCGATTTTTTATCATTTATTTTCGTAGCGCACCCGAGGCTGTTTGGAAAATATCAAACCGAAACTATTTAATATCCAGCAGATTTGACCATTTCGTGAATTGATTTAGGAACTGTTAAGCTCAGGAACACTTCTGATATAACGTCAGCTATGAACTATATTTTTTCTCAGCAGAGAAATAATAGTTTTTTACCTTGTTTTGATGAAAATTCGTTCGTGGCGGCAGCCATTTTGAATGACGACGTCAGTCGACATCGTTCAAAACTCCGCCTTCTGCTCTCTGATTGCTCAGGAACACTTCTGATATAACGTCAGCTATGAAATCTATTTTTTCTCAGCAGAGAAATAATAGTTTTTTACCTTGTTTTATTGAAAATTCCTTCGTGGCGGCAGCCATTTTGAATGACGACGTCAGTCGACGTCGTTCAAAACTCCGCCTTCTGTTCTCTGATTGGTCCGGTCAAAACCTACCGGAGACATCCTTGTGGATGGGAGAAATGCCAGACCCAGCAGTGAAGGGAAATGAGAATTGAGCGGAGCTGCGTAGGAATGGCGAGGGCCAGGCTATAAAAAGCCATAAATAGGTCGCACCTGAATATAGGTCGCAGGGCATGCAAAAATGATAAAAAGCCGCGACCTATATTCTGGAAAATACCACTCAGCTGTGGCTGAGTGGTTTGACCAGTCGTCCTCCAATGGGAGAGTTGGGGGTTCAATTCCACCAGCAGTCACATGCCAAAGTGTCCCTGGACAAGACACTGAACCCTTCATTGCCTCTGATGCGTGTCCCATCGGTGTATGAATGTGATAAAGCACTGATTAGTCTTTATATAGATCTAGTAGAGTGCTGTATGAACGGGTAAATGAGGGCACAGGTTGTATTGTAAAAAGCTTTGAGTGTCTTGATTAGATAGAAATGTGCTTTATAAGTTCAGTCCATTTACAATCCATCAAATATAGCTTTAGCTCAGTGAAATTTGTGGAGTCGGAGTTAAAATGTGGTCTGGTAGTAGCTGAGAGTCATTAACAACACATAATCTAAGGGCTGACGGATCGTGTGAGATGTCACATGAGATTACTCCTGCTGCTGAAGTTTTTTTTTTTTTGTTTAAGTTGGACTGAAGTCATTATTTGGCAGCACGACGTCTCAGTGGTTAGCAGCCTCACAGCAAGAAGGTCCTGGGTTCAGTCCCTGGTTGGACCTGGGCTCTTTCTGTATGAAGTTTGCATGTTCTTCTTGTGCTTGCGTGGGTTTTCTCCGGGTACTCCGTTTCCTCCCACAGACCAAAAACATGCATGTTAGGCTGCTTCAAGCCTCCCTTGCTTAAGAGATCTGTGATCTCGATGGGATTTGCCTGATTAAATAAAGGTTAATAAATAATTATAACCTAATCAGTTACAACATGAGACTTCATCTCTCAACATACAATGATCTTGATCTTGTCCCTGGCATGAAAAGTGGGTGAAATGCATTCCTTCAAGGAATCTTAGACCTTAACTTTAAAAAAGGTAAAATTAGAGAAATAAGAAATGACCAAATACGCTTTTTTAGCAATTATACAAATGTCTTCTTCTTTTGGCTGTTCCCTCTTCAGGGGTCGCCAAAGCGAGTCATCTAACTCCATCTCTCTGTCCTCACTCCAACTACCTCCATGTCCTCTCTAACTGCATCCATATATCTCCTCTTTGTCTTTTTCCTGGCAGCTGCATTTCTAACATCCTTCTACCAATATACCCACTGTCCCTCCTCTGGACATGTCCAAACCATCTCAGTCTGGCCTCCCTAACTTTATCTCCCAGTTGTTCAACATGTGCTGTACCTCTGATGATCTCATTCCTGATCTTATCCATCCTTGTCACTCCTAAGGAGAACCTCAGCATCTTCATTTCTGCTACTTCCAGTTCTTTCTCCTGTCTTTTTGTCCATGTCTCTGTCTCCAGACCATACAACATAGCTGGTCTCACCACTGTCTTGTAAACTTTTCCCTTCACCTTTGCTGACACCTTTTTGTTGCAAATTACTCCTGAAACTTTTCTCCATCCTGCCTGGACTCTCTTCTTCTCCACCTCTTCTCCACTGTTTTCCAAGACAGTGAACCCCCAAGTGAGTCCTGCACCTTTGAGACCTCCAGGTGCAGGACTTTAAGTACTTAGGGTAATTTAAATGTACTAATTTGCTTTAAAATAATTAGGAACATGTTTCTGCATATTTACATATTTTATATCTTGTTAGGAAAAACCTAAGTTTTCAAACTAGTTCAGTTTTTATTATGGTTCCTTAACTAGAGTCATTTTAATTCCGATTAGTTCATTTTAGGTGGCAAAAAACTCCCAAGTTTAAATATAATTAAATGTAGCATGCATACAAAATTTAGGTATTTTCAGTCAAATTATATTTCAGTTATTTACATTCAAATTCATAAATAAAACAAATTTTAAAACTATTGTTTTACTAAAGTCAATCAATGAATTGCAAACATCAGCCAACCTCCAACAATGGAGAGCTCTCAGCCAACAGAGCTGTTCTCTTTGTGACATCAAAAAGGCATTCAATACAAAATCAACTGGACTTTATTTGTAACAGAAGACGTTTCGCTTCTCATCCGAGGATTGATAAAGAATTGATAAAGCTCCTCGGATGAGAAGCGAAACGTCTTCTGTTACAAATAAAGTCCAGTTGATCTTGTATTGAACGCCTTTTTGATTTTATCATGTCCTGGACGACTGAGAATCTTCACCGGCATATTTCTCTTTGTGACGCTTTTGTTTACGACTTGCTCATATTTATGCAGAACTCTGAAGAAAACCTCACCCTTGTGTATGTTTATGAACATTTATACAATGTAATTAACCAGGCTGGAAAGGTTCACAATCGCAACTGCTGACATAAATACACAAAACACAAAATGTCATGTAAATTATAATCCTGAACTGTAAAATGAGGTAAATAAATCATTTTATCAGGGGTTACCCTAACCCTAATCTGCACCAGCCTTCAGTTTACAACATATACCCGTCTAAATATCAACTCCTTCTGACAGGTTGTAAAATGAGAAGAAAAGAGCAACTTTACCATTTAGCAGACACTCGTGCTGCATTATTAAACAAACTGTTTAATGCTTTAGAAAATGTCAGCCCGTCTCCTCTAGGAGGCTGAACAATGGCCCCGCACGTCTTCATTTTCTGCTTGACGTCCATCTATATCTCCTCCGCCTTTGTTCCTGGTTTGTCAGGCTTTGTAACCCCCGTCTTTTCACGTCCTACAAATTAAGACTTTCATCCAGCCGTCAATCATCCGGTCGTTCAAACAACGGGACACGGAGGCGAGGGCTGATTTATCTCTAAACTCTTTCCAGCGGACTGAATCACTGCGAGCTTCCTGTTGGCCTTGTACAGTGAAGGATCCGAGTGGTGTTTAGCTTCACTTCTTATTTAGCTTCAAGTACGAGGGTGAATTGGTTGTCAGGGAGTGAGCTGTGAGGTGGCTTTCATGGTGCCTGCTTATCTCCTGACTGCCCATCCGTTAATACGATAGTTTTCTCTTTGGTCGATGGCGTCTTTGTTTAAAGGTTTTATCCCACGATTGTCTTGACGTCGCGTAGAGCGGGTCAGGTAAACTGAGCTCTCTCACTGAAACAGACGAGTCATTTAAAAAGGCGTTCATGCATAAACTATTAGCTTGTAACCTTTGGTCGTAGCTGCTCCTGTGCCGACACACATGGATGGCACCACCAACGAAGACTCATGTGGAAAAAGTTACTATACCATAGAACTTTATTTACAAAACACTTAAACAGCAACAAGGCCAACTGTACAGCAAAAACAAAATTCAAGGTTCTTTGGAACAAAATTGTGTACATGGGGTCCCAGTTACTTCCAACAAAAGTATTAAAATGTAAAATGAAAACGGTAATGAGATCTAAGACATGAACTAAGAAAAATGTTAGTAAAAATACACAAAGTGTAAAAACAGATCAGCAGCAACATGAAACAGATCAGCAGCAACATGAAACAGATCAGCAGCAACATGAAACAGATCAGCAGCAACATGAAACAGATCAGCAGCAACATGAAACAGATCAGCAGCAACATGAAACAGATCAGCAGCAACATGAAACAGATCAGCAGCAACATGAAACAGATCAGCAGCAACATGAAACAGATCAGCAGCAACATGAAACAGATCAGCAGCAACATGAAACAGATCAGCAGCAACATGAAACAGATCAGCAGCAACATGAAACAGATCAGCAGCAACATGAAACAGATCAGCAGCAACATGAAACAGATCAGCAGCAACATGAAACAGATCAGCAGCAACATGAAACAGATCAGCAGCAACATGAAACAGATCAGCAGCAACATGAAACAGATCAGCAGCAACATGA